>BDUI01000004.1:2571088-2603975 GCA_002335545.1 Apodemus speciosus
TCTTCTTCTTCTTCTTCTTCTTCTTCTTCTTCTTCTTCTTCTTCTTCTTCTTCTTCTTTGTCTTCTTCTTCTTCTTCTATTTCTTCTTCTACTTTTTCTTCTACTTCTTCTTCTTCCTCTTTTTAGATTTATTTATTTTATGTATAAATTTTTTGGAGTATTTATTTTAATGTATGTGAGTACATTGTAGTTGTCTTCAGACACTCCAGAAGAGGCCGTCAAATCTCATTACTTTTTTTTTGTTTGTTTTGGGTTTTTTTTAGATTTTTTTTAAAGAAAGATTTGTTTTATTTTATGTACATGAATGCTCTATCTGCATATATACTTTTGTGCCAGAAGAGGGCATCAGATCCCATTACAGATGGTTGTGAGCCACCATGTGGTTGCTGGGAATTGAACTCAGAACCTCTGAAGAGCAGAGCCATCTCTCCAGCTCCATTTTCTACTTTTAAACAGCCCTTGTTTTGACTAAACATGTGAGATTCTCTAAGGTGCAGGGCTATATTGGTCGTAGGTTTTGAGGCACTGGGATTCAGTAGTGCAGCGAGCTGGGTGTGGTCAGTGGATCTTAACTGTCTGATGACTTCACACATTTCTTAGGGGCTCTTGAACATTCATCTCATCCCTTCACCCTGCAGAGAAGGGACTATCGAAATCAAACATTGGAGAGCTAAAATTGGCCTAGGCTAAAAGTCAGAGGAACAAAATTTGCTGAATCTACAACATACTTCACTATTTAAATCACAAATTCAAACCAAGGTCTGTACTAACAAACTTAAGAAAAGCATGGTAGCACGTACCTTTTTATGCAATCATAGCACTTGAGAGAATGAGACAGGAGGATTAAGATTTGAAGGCCGGCTTGGCCTACACAGTGAGGCCTGTTTCTAAGACAACCATGAAATGCCATCTCTGGACATGCCATAGCTGTTCCATGCATAGAATCACAACAGTGGTCGTTGCCTACATAAGATCACACCAGTTAAAAGTTCCAGCATGGATGGTGTGGGGGTCTCAGTAGCCACTTTCCGACCCAAGGAGCTATTGGCAGTGGATGGCTGCTTGGGAAGGGAGAGTCATTTCTAAGATATGGCTACTGGTAGACTGCCTGTGTCCTAGTCGGTGACCTTGTACCTATAATCGTATGGGCAGCACTTATTAGGTTCAATCAGTTAAACACACACATACACACACACACACACACACACACACACACACGTGCACACACGCACATGCGTGCACATGCACACACTCACAGAAGAAACACAAAACATCATTAACTCCATTGTGACACAATACTCACTCAAACTGACTTCTGAGTAGTGTATTTCTGACAATAGAAAGTTAATTATATTGACATCTACTTTTCTCATCTCTTCTTGTTGGTAAAATATTTAAAAGCTTATTAAATGATACGTTATTTTTAAGATAGACACTAGATAATATTAGGTAAAGCTGTGTAATCCACTGTTAATTTAAAGTATTGATGTTGTGTGTCCATTAATAGAAAAGAGCTAAGAAATCTGGAAGGGCACACATGGTCATTTTTTTCCTGCAAAGGAGATGTAGGGTCTGAAGTCTCTTGGGTTTGGGTCAGAAGTGGTATATCAGCACAGTATTTAGAGCCTTCCACAGTTGAGTAAAAGCCCCGGTAATCCCCTGGGGCATAGACCACTCATCTCAGCAAGGCCTAGGTGATGCGTTATGGGTATTACTGTTTGGTGTGAATTGATATCATATCGGACAACTTCTTATTGTAATATGAGGACACACACACAGAGGCAGGGGGAGGGAGGAGACTGAGCCTTTGAACCTCTGTGTGAAAACTAAAAGCATGTGTACTTTAACGTGTTTAAAATATTAAACATCTATTAAGCCCAAACTGCAGAAGCTTATAAAGTAATACGCAGGCAGTTATTTGGAATATTCTGAATAAGTCTGACTGATCACCTGCCAACGCCCTCACTGGTTTCATCTGGCCCCACACTGTGTGCCAGGCAGCAGCTCTGCTCTGAAGAGTTGCACAAAGAGGCTTGAAGGATGATCCCTCCAAGCATCATTTATGTCAAATGTATCTTGCGTGACAACCATGTAACCAGTTTGGTAGAGTCCTGTAAATAGAGGGCTCAATGGAATGAAATATAGAACTTATTGGGGAAGGGGGTAGAATTTACAATATTTCTATAGCATTGTCTAACAATGCAGTGGAAGGCTTCTGTTATTTTGCTTTTTATGGATGCCATGCTGGTCTATCCAAATGCAGCTGCCCTGAAAGCACTTGATAGGGGTGCTTTTTTGGAGATTGAAGTAACATTTGATAGGAATTCAGAAGCATCTAGGCTAGGTTCCCTTACAACACATCTTGTCTCCTTGGGTTTATTTGCTTGCTATTAACCTCCCTTCCATTTTTAGTTTCTCTCCGCATTTGCTTTGGGCTTTCTTTGTCTTTTGTTCTTTGTTTCTTTGTTTTACTACTACGACAATGATGTTGACAGTGAAGACAACGATGGGATGGGACGACCACTGCTACTGCTGCTGCTGCTGCTGTTGTTATTTTCTGTACTGTCTGGATTCTTTCCACTTTATTCTTTCTTTCTGGACATTGTGTATCTTCTTTGTCTCACCGTAACACCATAACTATGGACTATGGGGGTGGAACTGTTTTCTCAACCATAAGAATATGGCTCAAATCACTTACGCAAACATTTAGAAATACAGTCAGTTGCACGAACATTATTTGACAAGAGTCATTAAAGTTGGAATCTATGGCTGTGGCTAATCCAGATAATTGGCTTAAAGTGAGGCTGCTGTAGAAGAAGACACCAGGAAAAGGTACTGGTTAGTGAGACCTCAATCCTTTTCTTCTACTCAGCAAGGTCCCAGGAAACAACCATTTGGGCCACGAGAGTTACACCGTAGCCTAACATAGCTGTGTTTTACATTATAGATTTTCATAGATGGGCACCAGCAGATGAGATGGCTCATGGGAAGCTGGTGCTTGTCGCCAAGCTTGGTCCCTGGGGCCTATATGGTAGGAGAGAACCGACTCCAGGCTGTTCTCTGACTTCCACATGCCGACCTCAGTATGCACACCATTCCCTCCCCAACATACACTAAACAGATACAAGTAAAAGTGAACACCATTTTAAAGGCATCTGAATATCCACATTTTATCTGTTTTCATGCATAGGTGTAGAAACACTAATATTAATGCCATTCACCAAAAGTCAAACATCACAGAGTCCTTATCTTGAATATTTCTTGGACTCCCCTCCCATAGGTGATAAAAGTTTATATATGGGTCTTGGAGTGATGTATAATCACAGCATCTGGTTACTACCTCACCTCAGTCAGAGCCTCATATTTCTGTAGATGGTCTCTTTAAGTCTAGAATTTTCCTCTGTAAGGTTGTCTGGAAAGATAGCTTTGGTGGAAGCTCACCTTCTTGGTGAGAAGGAAACTATTCCTGTGTAAGGCTCAGCTAGAGTTCGGTGGCCCAGATCTACCTTCAGATGTGCTCGAAGTACCCGGCTTCAAACTGTCTTCATTTGCTGCAGCTGCAATTACATAGAACTGTAATCCTGGGGGCCTTATTTTGACAGACATATTTTGTCTCTCAGGTCTGGGGAAGTACCAGGTCAAGGTTACGGCAGAGTTGCTCTGTGCCACTCCCCTGTCTTCTGAAGGTTTCTTATAGTCTCTGATCATTTGTAATACCTCCCTGGTGTCTGCCTTCTCAGCATGACATTCTGGCCCATGTCCCAATGTCACTGGCCACAGGGAAACCACTCAGATGGCCCAGAACCTATATAACTACAGATAACCTCATCTTCAGTAATGACATCTGTAGTGATTCGGCCACATTGACACCCTATCACATATAAGATAAGATGTCAGCATGTGAATTTTTATGGCAAGACATAAACTAATCCTTAATATTTTACAGATGATCAGGGGAAAGTATTTAATCACTCCACTGTATATTATACATTCTCTTAAAGAACAAAGGAATAGTCACTTTTCATAGTCTAATGCGGTAGCAGGGACCTACCATTCCTGGCAGTAATGACAGTTTAAGACAGCCTGGGATGTATATCAAGGCTTCATCTCAGACAAACAAACAAACAACAAAAACCAAACAACTATACAAATCAAAAGGAAAAAAAGAATGTGGTTTTCTTTCCTGATTTTAGTCCCCTACTTCCTTAGCAGCTGGTTGCAGACTAGAGAGTCCATCCCTTATCTTCAAGCAACAGGATAAGGAGAGAGGCTCAGACATTAAAAATAATTGCAGGTAGATGCTGAATCTTATGCCATCCACATAACCAGTATCTGGTTAGTAACTTGGTCTTAAATACTAGTGGAATTGGTTGGATAGTTGTTTTTCAAGTCATTTTACAGGATTTACAGGAAGCTTGTTACTGGCATACAAGAACTTATTTGAGGCTTTTCTTGGGAGGAAAATCTGCAGTCACTTCGGTGAGGTATAAAGAAACCAGACATATTCCTGATTGGAGGTGAAGACAGAGCCGGAACTGGCATCTTTTCTCCCTCCATTCTCCAGTTGCTTCATCATAGCGGGGAGAATCCTAAGCAAGTGGAGAAAGATTTTCCAGCATCACTCCACACCAACACCTGAGATGCTGGTTTACAAGACAAAGCACAGATCCAGGGCCCAGGGCTATGCTACCAGGAGGAGAGACTTGGAGCTCTCCAATGGAGAGAAGGAGAGGTGCCAGAGGAGTGGAGGCTTGAATTAGGTCATTAACAGAGACAGGGGCTTTGTGACTGGTAGAGCTGAGGGAGGTCAGGGCTGGATGGCACTCTTGCAGAGGACGGTTTCCTCCCAGGTTTCTCCTCCACAGGCATATCCTTCCCTGCCCCAAGTCCTGTCTTTCTTTCCCCCTTGGGTTTAGTTGTATCAACAACCCCCTTGGTGGCTCTACCCCATCCCCTACACTACCCCCCACCCCCATGACATCACCTCATTCCATTCTGGACAGCACCCCTAACATCTCCTGTTGGTTTTTTGTTTTGTTTTTGTTTTTTGTTTTTTTTTTTTGTTTTTTTTTGAGACGGTTTCTCTGTGTAGCCCTGGCTGTTCTGGAACTCACTCTGTACACCAGGCTGGCCTTGAACTCAGAAATCCCGCCTGCCTCTGCCTCCCAAGTGCTGGGATTAAAGGTGTGCGCCACCACCTGGAGAAAGAGGTCTTTTTTTTTTTTTTAATATCTCTTTACAAAGCATTCCTTCCTTAAATTCTACATCTGCCTGTCCCTGACTTCCTGTTGCTGCCTGCATTAAGCTCTTGTCTTCCAGGGAGGCTTACAATTCTAGAAGGCAGAGATCAAACTGAAATTATCCTTAAATCTGCATAGAACTGGATGCGAAACCTGACGGGAAGTTCTTTATGAGCAGTAGAGCCAGAAAAGGGAAAAGGATAGGAATATGACAAAAGAAGAGCCATTCAAGGATAAAAGGGGAAGAGAAACATATTGGAAGGAGGGCACAGGATAGAGAGGTGGCAAAACAGCAATCGGGGCCTCCAGTTAAAGACAAAATAGCTGGGAAACATGGGACACAGGGACTTTGTCCCCTTAGGTGCTACACAAGTGGATCTTTATTTACTGGCCTCCTCCCTTGAAAACAAATATTATTTATTTATAAAATTGAGAATTTTATACAATATACTTCGATCATATTCTTTCTCCTTTCTCAATCACTTCCCTAACCACCCAATTTCATGTCCTTTCTCTTAAAAATTATTCACAAAAACCATAGAGTCTGATCTGTGTTGGTCAACTACTCTTGAGTGTATGCCCTGAAGTGCTGTTGATGTACCCAGACTCATTCCCTCAAATAAAGCAAATTGTCACTCTCCCAATAGCTATCAGTTGCAAATGGCTTCTTGACTAGGGTTGGGATTTTGTGTTCACTTCCCCTACTCCTTACAGCTTTCTTGTTCTGAAAAAAAAATTAATCATCATCTCTGTCTACCATATAATGCTGGAAGAATAACTTGGGTCCAGAACCTCCACTGAGAAAAGGTGATTCTGTGCTATTAAAGATCAATTTCAGCAAAGACAGCCACCCTACCTAGGACAGGATCCATGGCCTTTGAGCTCCTACTGTATGCAGATGATCTAGGAATTCCAGAACAGAAAGGTAGAAAATCCTAACTCTTAGAGAAGAGGCACTGCTGCATTATCCAGAGTCCAAGGAACAGGCTTGGTAGGCATCTATGGAATGCAGTTGTATGTACCTAAGTAGGGGAATCAGGAAAACCAGTGAGATATCAGCCAAAAAAAGTGCAGAATGTAGCCAAGAATAGCCATGTGGGATGATTCAGGAGGACTGGCTAGATTTTGAGCCATATTTGTGGCAAGGACATTCTCTCAGGTAGCTTGGAAAATCTATTAGAAAATAATCCATCAGAGTCAAGCAGTGTCTTTAAGAGTGTGAGTCTCCAGGAGCTCTTAGGGTGCTTTATTGTTCCCGAAATAAAGGCAGTTATTTGAGGATGTGTTCAAATTCAGGGTGGACACTTTATGTTTGATTTCTTTCTTAGTTTGGCAATGTCCACTCTTAATGGTACACAGCAGAACCAAATTTAGGAGGCCTGGAAATTTCATTCCTGGAACTCAGATCTCCTGTACTGATTTGTTTCAGCTTCCTATTTAGTCCTTCACTGCTTCTACTGGTAAGTGCATGGTGTGCCTAGCACGTCAGAGAAATCTTTGATCCTGTCTCAAATAAAATAGTCTAATGCACACTTATTTTGCCATTTTCATTATCACTAAGTGAAATGCCAGAAAACATTTTAATTTAACCTCTAGAGAAAATAAGCCACTTTCCTAAGTAGTAGCAGCTCTGCCTCTTCATAAAACAGAAGCAACATTTGGAATGCAGAAGCCCTCCCAGGCCAGAGGCGCATCTACTTTGCTCATAATGTTTCTAAGCTGTGGTGAATGGAGCTCCTGTCCAGGGTCTTCTGGAAGAAGGTGGACTCCAGGACCCCCTCCATAAATGTTAGCAGAGTAGAAAGGAATCTGGTGTAATTATATGGTATGAATGGTTTGTTTGCTTGTTTGTTTGTTTTGAAACCTTTTAAGGAAGTCCTGTCTTTTTTCATGGAGGAAAACAAGATGCTGGTCCTGATGAATCAAAATGGAGGGACTGTCCTCTGTTGTCCCGTGGCAATGCAATGTCTACAATCCTGTATGCACAATAAGAGCTATACCATGACGATAGTCATAGACTGAGGCTGCTGTCCCACAGTGTCCACGTTTGCTAGGGTTGCACTCAAGAAGAACTGAATGGCTTTCTCCCAACAATCGTGACACTAGAGATATTTATATATTATTCACTGCTTCCTTCCCAGAACCTAGAAGATGAATTCATGGTTTGAGTATAAATGTACTCAGTAAGTTCGTCTGAAAACTTGGTCTCCAGTTAGTCTTGCTAATTTGGGGAGGTTGTGGAACCTTTAGGAGAGGAGAAGGTCTAAGCTGGAAAAAGTGGGTCACTGAGGAGTGAACCCTGAGGATTATAGGCTTGATATAGTTTCCACCTGAACTTCCTGTTCCCTAGTCTATGGAGATATGAAGAACTCTATCTATGGGCTCCCGCTACTATGAGGTCTGCCATGTCTTCCCTGCTATGCTGGACTTTATCAAACCATGAGGCAAAACAAATTCTGCACCCTAAGGTGCTTCCGCCATGTATTTTGTCACATCAGTGATAATATAAACAATGTGGCTGCCATCATTGGCAGTTAAGGCACTTATAGATCAGAGGCCAAGTGAACAACAGTGAAATAATGCTGTGTAAGGAAGAGGAAAAACTAGAAGAGGGCTGTGCTGATTGGCTTTGTGCCAATTCAACACAAGCTGGCACCATCTGGGAAGAGGGAACCTTGATTGAGAAAATGCTTTCATCTGACTGGACAAGGGCAAGTCTATTGGGGTGGTTTCTTAATCAGTGATTGATGTGAGGGGGTCCAGACCTTAATGAGTAGTGCCACATCTCAGCAAGTGGTTCTGAGTTGTATTAAAATGAAAGCTGAGTGAGTCGTGAGTAGAAAGCCAGTAAGCAAAGTTCCTCTGCAGTCTCTGCTTCAGTTCCTGCCTCCAGATTCCTATCCTGCTTGACTTCCTGACCTGACTTCCCTAAATGATGGAATATGATGTGGAAGCATGAGCCAAATAAACCCTTTTCTCCACAAATTGGTTTTGGTCAGTGTTTTATCAAAGCATCAAAGCAATAGGAAGCAAACAAACTAGGATAAGGACAAAGCAATAGTAAGGAGACACACGGTGTCAGAAACTATACTAATGGGCCCAAAGCAACTTTATGCAATCTTCCAAGAAAGATTTAGAAAAATAATAGAGACTAAATGATGCCTAAGAACCTAGTCTAGAGACCCCAATACATGCTACAGTTGGTGGTTGTATATATTAATCGGCACTTGGGTACTGGGCTCTGAGGCTGGTGACCATTGAATCTTCTAGCCAGGCGGAGTTGGATGAATAATTAGCCTTCTCTGAGCTGCACGCTCATCATCTGTATCTGAGAGGAAGCATCTTCACTGCCCCCTGCCCAGGGTTCTAGTGAAAACCTAACAAAGCCTGGGAATTCTTTGCTGGCCCCAGAGATCCGAGAATATTGGGGCATAGAAACTGTCAGCGACTTCTCCCCCATGTACTTCTGACTCAATAGATCATAAATAGAGTCAGAGTCTAATCTAGAGAATCACCTGAGATGCTCCTAATATACATAGATTCCATGAGGTCACCTCAGGCTAATTAAATCTGGGAAAAACCATAGGTATCTAAAAAAATGTTCTCTAGGATATTTTTATGTACAGATAGGTGGTTGGGCAACACTGCAGTAAAATACAACTGTTGTGATCAGTTAAATTCACAGTGGGCAGAAGGTATCCTCCTCTTAAAGCCTGGAGAAGTTGAATGCTTTAGTCTCACCCACATCGAGTGCTAAGACATTTTCAAGATATGATGCAAGTGACCAGGTTGTGGAGTGACACAGAGAACATCTCCTAATATGCAAATCTCTGTCCTATTTTTTTTCTAATTTTCCTTCTTCATTATTAAGTCATCTTCAGGAGCAGGGTTCCATTTTTTATATTTTCTTTAAATCCCTTCTGCAGTCTGTACCTACACAATGCAGTGATTTGCCCTTGCCACATGGCTACCTGTGGATAAAAATTCTGTCTCAATGTAAAAACCTTACTCAGGAAAGATTAGCATGAGGGTTCAAGGCTAGCTGTGCTTCCCTTCCCTGGTCTTAGCATTGTCTGGGAATAGAAGGACACAGTGAAGTTCATCTGCTCTGAAGAGACTCCAACATTGAGTGTCCAGGCTCTAGAAGTGTCAAGAGCAACGTGTGAAAAGAAGACAGGAGCCGCCTACTCTTGACTGCTCTGGTTGGGGCTGTCTTGTTTACAAATAGAGATGTCTGTTTTTGCTTTATTTTGTTGCGTGTTTGTTTTTAAGAATACTTTGAGGGGCAGGAGAGATGACTCAATGGCTAACAGAAGCTACTGCTCTTGGAGAGGACCTGGGTTTAGTTCCCAGCATCCACATTTTGGCTCACAGCTGTCTGTAACTTCACTTCCAAGAAGTCTGAGTCTTCTTCTACCCTCCATGAACATCAGACACGCACATTCTACACACATATACATGGAGGCCAGTACATGTTTAAAAATAAAGAAATAAAAATACACATGATATCAAATCTTTTCTTAAAAAAAGATATGGATTATCATATTCAGGTCTTTAGGTTAAAAGAAAAATCTAACTATGGGATGCTTTTTCTTTTACAAATCATTTTGTGTCTTGACTATGTCACTGATCCTTTTCTGTCTTAATCAAATCATCACTGGTCTTTTTCCATTTCATTTATTTTTATCATTTTCCCAAATTTAAAACTTCAACATTTCAATGGGGGCATTAAAAATAGAAGGAAAAAACACCTAGGTTCTTATTTAAGGCAACATATCTATGAGATATGGGGTCTGGTGTAACTAGTGATAGTGATGGATGGGGTCTTGTAAGATCCAGGACAGTGTTGCTGGGAGCCCTGGCAGCAAATACGGCTGAAGCTCTACCTGCCCTCAGAGCCTGCTATCGTGCAACTGGAACTCAGTGATCTGTGAGGCCCAGGCGACCCCTGAAGTGAAACTCTAAGTCCAGGCCAAAGTCAATGTCTATGAACCATTTGAATCTGTTTTAACCCATCTCATTTTCCTGTAGTAACTGCTGCTTCCAATAACCATGCAGGAGAAAGATTTGAATCTTGGATCTCACTCCTTTAAGTCTTATAACCCAGCTCAGACCTGTTTTTTTACATATTAATAAGTGAGATAAGAAACATCTAATTCTTTGCACAGAAGGGCAAGTGTTCCATTTGGTTGTTGGAGAGCTGGTTAAAAAGGCCTTTTGTAACATATTTTAATATGATATTTATAAGTGAAAGCAGCTGATTTCCATGTTTCAGAAAACAGAAAGGCAAAATAAAAGCCATCATGCTTAGAAAGGAAACATTAAGAGAAGATCCTCTATTTGGTTAGAATAGTGTTTAAACATGTTCTCTGCCACTTCCGTAGGAACATATACCACTCCCATTAAAACTCACCTGCGCATGTGTGAACGATGGATGTATGTTGTTCTTAATAAAAAGATATTCAAGTTGTTATTTTGTCACCTAAGTATTTATTGTTCATTAAATTAATTAATTTATTCATTCGTTCAGAAGCTCCAGTAAAGGTTGTTCCTATGATATCCGAATGTTTGATTATATTCAATTTCTCTCTGCTTATTTAATCCCTAGTCAATTCAGTGACCCACGATCCCCAGAGTAATGCCCTGTATGGTTTGCAGTTCTGTGTGCTAAGATGGAAGTCCAAACTTATGTTTTGTTGTATTATTTTATTTTATTGATCCAGGGCCTTGCTATGTAGGGCAGTCTAGTATTGAACTTGTGATTCTCCGGCCTCAGCATCCTGAGTATCATAACACTGTCTGTGTGTAGCATAGTTGAAGGGTTCTGCTTCAGTTACTCTCAAGGTTGTTAATGTCTTTTCTCTCATCTCACTGTATCTTTGTAAGGGAGGGAAGGGATAACTACAATAGCTATCGTTGCCCTCTAGGGTGACAAACTCATGACCCAAAGACATGAAGGCCTGACTCAGACCCCATAGCCAAGACCATCCTCTTTCTAGTCACTGCTATCCACATCAGTGGTCCTAAACAGGAAAAATGTACCCTTTATCCTTTCCAGGAGAAATGATCTAGAGGCATTTTTGGTATATTGTCATCATAGTCTATGAACATCAAAGGTTAGAACCAAGGCATGTCAAGAAACATGCTACAATACCTAGAAACCCCCACATTAAAAATGTTACCTGCTCCAGATATTATTAATGTTGCTATGGAGATGCTTTACATGTGCTTGAATGAGATATGGTTGTCATCATAGCCATTGACACCTGTGTAGCTAAGCCCCTGTGGGTGCTGGGGAACTGGTCCAATGGAAATGCCAGACCCCAGAGGTTGTTGAGAGTCTATCTCCTTATCCATAGGTTGAATATCACTTGAAATATAAATTGATAAACAAAATTTACATCAAGTATTTTTCTCTTTGATCACAAGAGGAATATGTACTCCATACTTTCAAGTTATCAATTCTATATTTGGATAAGGCCACCAGAGACAAATCTGTAATAAAAGATATTTTTTAAAATATAGGTGTAGCAAAGAGGGCCTTTGGGGAAGCAGATGAGTAAGATGGGGCATATTTTAAGACTAGCTTGTGTCCCATTATTTTGCCTATGATGTATGGGTGGGAAAGTCCAGGAAGTGGGGGATGGGGTATTCTTTGCTAAGGCGAATTAATTTTTTTTATTAAAAGGTAGAAGAAAATTTCTACCTTTTAATAAAGGGCTATTGGTATAATTGACAAAGAAGCTGGAGTCACTCCTGTTTGGCTATTGTGGTTTCCAGCGTGTTTTTATTTTTGTCTGGGATCAGACATGTTTATAGAATGGCCTGTGTTTATCTTGCTTCCTCACGGTCACAGACGAAGGTCACACATGGTCAGTGCAGCGTGAAATTATTGTGTTCATCAGGACAATGTTTGGTCCAGCTAAGCTGGTTCAGTTTCCAGCCGAGAGCTGTCAGGACTACTTTGTCTTTCTTACTCAAAGCACATGTAAAAGCACAAGAGCTCTAAACATCAAATAAACCACATATACCCTGTAACCACACCATTCGGTATAAGCAAAAGAAAATCTTTGCGGTAAATCTTTTCAGTATTTTCCTCAGGTATGTGTCTATCAATAGAGTAACAGTGTGACAAGGCTTTGTAGCTTGCTTTTCTTTTTCCTCTCAATGACCTATTAAAAAATTCTCATGCAGGCAAATATCTTCCTAGAATATGACATAGTTTTAATTGGTTGTAGAATATCCAAAGAGAGTAATGACCCATTTATCAAGTCCATCCTGATAAATGTTTACATTCTTTGAAACTTCTATTATGAATAAAATCAGAAAAGACATCATTGTACAATTGATAAGTTTTGGAATAAATTTCAAAAGGTGTGATTCCTAGGTGAATTTTGTAAGGACTGATGTGTAGAGATAATTGTGGTTTAATATAATAGCCTCTGTCCGCCTGTCAGGAGAAAATCATGACAGAATCAAGGGTTCACCACAGTTTGTCTTATAATCCTCAGTCCAGAAAAGGGCAAGTAATGCTAAGGACAAGATTGTGGCATCGAAGAAAGGCATGTGGAGGTGTGATGAGAGATGGTAAGAGGCTCATGCTCACCAGAAGACGTGAGAGAAGTTTAGTCTCAGAGAAACTCACCTAGGTTATACTCAGTTCTGCAAATGCATCTATAGCACAGTGGAAACCCCTTCAAAGCTGGATCGAATCAACAGCTTTTCTCTGTCCATGGGTCAGAGGATCTCTTTGACAAAGCAGGGGCAGTGAGAACTTGAGTGTTCAGAACACATAAGAGTCCACATTGGAGAGGTTGGTGGAGTGAGGGAAACTTGGGCTAGCCTAGAAGTGCTCTGATGATTCATCTCCAGTGAATGTAGCTTGAGTTCTTTCCTTTGGCTCATGGTATTTCATTCCCCCAAGTTCGAAACTGAATAACCAGAGAGCTTAAAAGACACGTGGGTAACTGGTTGGATCAACAGCTTTGTGATTGGCAGTACTGAGAGACATGATTTTTCTTTTTAATAAAACCTGTTAGGTTTAAGGAGTTTCCCTTTGTGTTTAACTTACTGAGAATCATAATCACAAATGAGGATGTGTAGAAGTTAGGTCTCATTCTTCCTTCCATCCCATGTTCCCAGAAATAAGACTCAGACTCGAAATATATTTACAAATACCTTGGCCATATAGCTAGGCTCTTCTCTGACTAGATCATAATTTAAAATTACCCATTTATTCTAATCTACATTCTGCCACGTGGCTGGTCACCTGTGCTCAGGTACCCCGTGTCATCATTTCTTCCCAGGTGAATCTCTCATGCCTCACTCTATCCCAGAATTCCTTTTCCTCCTGGATGTCCCACTTTCTATATCTTGACTAAGGCCATAAGCCATCAGATTTTTACTGACAGGTGTTGCATCCATACAGGAATAAAGATATTCTCTCAATAAGAATATACTAAAATTTGTCAAACTTTTGTGCCACAGATGCATGCATGGACTTTTTTTTGCTATACTACTCCTTGGTATATGCCCAAAGGACTTGATATCCTACTCCACAGATACTGAATTGTGTTTATTGCCRCTTTGTTCACAGTAGCTAGGAAATGGAAACAACCTAAATGTCCTTCAACTGATGAACAGATCATGAAATGTTACATATATGCACTATAAAATGTTATTTATCTGTAAAGAAGTTTCTGAAATTATCAGGTAAATGGATGCAACTAGAAAACATTACACTAACCTGACCAGGAAAAAAAAAAAACATTGAATGCTCTCTGTTCATCTTTCTAGTTCTGAACTGTGAGTATAGTAACCTCAGAAACAGGGAAAGTCTAGAGGAACCATGGCGGTTTGAAGAGACAGAGTGAGTGCTCTAGAGAGGGGCACCGGGAGGCAGTACCATGAACAGGGAAATGGGAAAATGGAGTGGTCTGTCCATACTTGACCCTAGGGGTGGCTAAAGAGGGAAGCTAAGAGTGGGGGATTGGGGCAAAGGACAGTCATGATTCAAAATGCCATGGAGAAAATATTACTTTATGTTTACCTAAACACACACGTATAATATATAGTTATATGTGCCTATCTACATAGATAATTTAAATGAAATTGTACCACTAGGGGTTAGAATGCTACCCTCAAATGTCATAGATGATCTAACAAAACCCCAGTGCCAGGTATGAGACATCTCCCTTTGAGTCCCAGAGACATCCCAATATGAGATAGCCTGTTGATGTCACCCTTGGTTGCCTCCCAGAACTTATTTCTGAAGACACCACACACATCAGGACTCAGACTTCAGAGACTCCAGGGGGGGAATGACCCGCAAACCTTGTCCCTGAGGACTAGCCCTCACAGCCTCTGAAGTGTCATGCAAGCTACCAAAGGAGACAAGCCATTGATGGCCCCATCCCACTAAAAGCCTGTGGTCCATTCTTGAACTTACACAGTATAAGGATTATACCCATGAAATAGTACAAGTGTCCTAAGTGATTTTTTTCTCATTTGTTTCAGAGTTGGCACTTCTGTGTTTCTAATATTTTTGTTAGTTAACTTTTTTGTAAGGCAATTCCCCATTGCTTTTTCAGAAGAACATTTCACAGGTAGGGTTAATATGTGAATAGATACATTGAGCAGCTTCTGAGCCCAGCATTCACAGCATCCATAGAAAAGGGACACTTTAGAACCTGTCCATTCCATGCCAGGTAAGATCTTCCCACAGAAACTGTATTTTCTCCATAATCCTATGAAAATTGCAATCTAATGACTTCCATTAAATTTTGCACCTTGGCAAGGACTTGTATCAAGAGGTATAAAAGACCTTATGATGCTTGATCCACAGCTACAACAAGATGCACACACAGATGATGAACTTGTCCAAAAAAAATCTGTACAGAGAAGGTTTTATGAACTGTGTTCTGATATCCTGTTACCTTGAGAGTCGGGGAGCTTGATATTCCCACTGAGATGGAATCCGCTTATGTCTAGGCCATATCTAAATGGCATTCTGAACCATCTACTCTGGTTGCTAACTGTTGGAACGCTTTGAGACACATTGATAGTTCTGCGCCTAAAAGGCTACCTGGCACATACAAGCTGGTGAGTGTATTGAATTGCTGGTGTTGCTTCTCATATTTTTATAGCAAGATTGGGTAAAATAACCTCACATTAACCTGGCTTGTACAAGGCACACAGATGCCTCAAAATGTAGTTCTGCTTGGAGCCCTAGGGAAGCTTGTTCCAAATATTTGTTCAAAGCTCACAAAGCCCTTTGTGGATCCTTTCTCAGGTACATTATATCATCCTTGAAGTCATTGAATTAGTAATATTGTAATTGGACTATCTTGAACCTGCATAAATCCATTCCCAATCTCCAGGGATAGATTTCCTATGTCTTGGCAGTAGCAGCCTTCCCTGTATCCCAGCAGCCACCTGAAACCAGAGGCCTATTTGCATTGATGAATTTAGTATGGTTTATGCGAGCTGTGAGTTTCCAGGCCAAGCAGAAATGGAGCCGTTTAAGGTTACTTTCAATTAAGTGAATGAGATTCATGTCTACAACCATGGGCTGAATGTAAAGAACACTCTGCTAACCAGCTCACTTGCTGTCCCCAGTGGCTTATAGTCACAGTATGGACCAGCCAAAGAATCTCTCACAGTTTACCAGCAGTTCTGCTTCCTAGAACTTGCACCATACTAGCCTCAGCATTTGTTTCCAGTTTCAGAGCATCAGCTCACTGAATGCTAAGACTTGGCTGTGTGAGTGTCAAAAATGATTTTGCAAACAATAGGGTATTTTAGATATATTGGGAATGTGGGTGTATCTCTTTACTTTCTAAGATTTATGTTTTGTGTGTGTGTGTGTGTGTATGTATGTATGTATGTATGTATGTATGTATGTGTATGCTACTTGTATGTTAGTGGCTGAGGATGCCAGAAGAAAGTGTCAGATCTCCTGGAGCTGTAGTTTAGGCAGTTGTGAGCCACTCTGCTGAACACCACGTGGATGCTGGGAACCGAGGTGGGGTCCTTTGGAAAAGCAGGAAATATTCCTACTTATTAAGCCATCCCTCCAGCCCCCTACATTTAATATGTATCAGAGAAGTACATTTTCAAAGTCATTCAAATTGTAAAATGTCTAAAACTTATAGAGAACATCTGCTAACACATGCCTTGAAATGGACCACTTCAACTACCAAGACTCAGGTTTCTTAAGTAGAAATTCCAAGGGACTCAGCAAAGGAGGTGCTGAGTACCTGTTAGGTTTATCAATCATGCCTCTGCCTATTTTGCCAATCTTATGAACCAATGCTTGGATACGATGTACTAGGTAGGGCCAAAGATGAAGTAAAGAAAGTACCTGATGAGGGTAACTTTTTAAGTTCTCTGAGGAGTTTGTGGTTTGATACAGGAAACATAAAAGTAATCTCATCAGAGATATCAGTAAGGTCCTGATTGTCATATGAAAATCAGTACGAAGAAAACACTACTAAACATATCTCCTATAAAGCAGTGATTAACTTTGGGAAAAAACAAGAAAACTATTTTTTTTCATTTTCAGAAATGATGTTTAATATTTTCTATATAGAAATCCATAGATCCTGAGGATTAAATTTCAGTCACTGGTCTCCAAGGCAAGTTTGAGCCATCTAGGCAGCTCCACCAATAAGAGTGCTTCAAAGAACTCTCTTCACCTGCATAGAGTTCCACTTGTTAAGATGAGAAATTTCACTTCACAGCTGGAAAGACACTACAACCTCTGTGGTGGTTTGAATGAATATGGCCCCATAAGCTCATAGAGACTGGCTTTATTGGCAGGTGTGGCCTTATTGGAGGTTATGTGTCACTGGGAGGTGGGCTTTGAGGCCTCAGGAGCTCAAGCCAGGCCTAATGGTTCACTCTCTCTTCCTGCTGCCTCCAGATCCAGATGTGGAACTCACAGTTTCTTCTCCCAGCACCACATCTGCCTGGACATTGCCATGCTCCCTGCCTTGATAATGGACTAAAAATCTGAACTGTACACTAATCCCAATTAAATATTGTTCCTTTCTAAGAGTTTCTGTGTTCATGGTGTCTCTTCACAGCAATAGAAACCCTAACCAAGACTGAGGCAGGATGAGACTCCAGCATGGACCTGGGAACTAACTTTATTCATGGAAACTGATTCCATTAATATTTCCACATATATAAACTTTTGCTTCTCAAACTCTTTGCTGCAGGAATTTTCATAATGCATATTGGGGTAGTAACAGCGATCACTACCATTTCAGTATCCCACAAGGTTGATGAAACCAAGACTGGGAAGGTGCTGGACTAGAAGCAGTCTTGAACAAACAAGAGAGTAGGAGATGACTGTGCTCACAAGATGATTTCCATGGAAAGTTTCCCAATGGGCATCATTTAGATGACTAGGTCAACATCAGTTGCAACCAGACTAGTGGTGTGGGGGTTAAACTTCATGGCCAGCCTTACTGGATTGAGAAATGTCTGGGGCATTGATGAGACATACGTTTGAGTGTATCTCTTTGAAAGCATTTCCAGAGAGAACTAATGGAGGGAGATGAGTCTCCCTGAATGTGGGCATCATGATTCCATGGACTGGTGTCTGCAGCTGAATAAAAAGGGGAAAAAAAGATAAAGGAGGGCAAGTGGCAGCATCCATCACTCACTACATCCTGTCCCACCGAGCTGCAAACAAGCAGCCGTGCTTGCCATGAGCTGTTCCTGCAGCCACTGCTTCCCCACCATGGTGGACCTTACCTTCAAACCGTGGACGAAGATAAATTTTCTTGATCTTATCAGGTTTTTGGTCACAGTGGCCAGAAAAGACACTAATACAGGTGGTTATTATACATTAGAGAGTTTTTTCTAATTCTTAATTTGTTGAGCATTCACCATATACTGGCTTTCAGCTATCCCAAAGCCTATAGTACTCTTCCCATGTTGCTTTTCTGAACTCTCAATCCGTATAGGTTCCTAGGATGAGAGAATTTTAGATTTTAAAATACTGTTTTACATGCCAATCATAAGTAAAATGATAAAGATGCCATTTGGGGTAGCAATCTGTTGAGTCTCCCCTGCAAGCCATTTGGTAGCATGATAAAAGGCATGCCAGTAGAGAGTTAAAAATCTTTGGTAGAGTATGCACAAATACAGACCCCTTCCAGAGCTCCCAGGGACTAAACCACCAACCAAAGAGTACACGTGGGGGGGACCCATGGCTCCAGCTGCACATGTATCAGAAGATGGCCTTATCTGGCATCTGTGGGAGGAGAGGTCCTTGGTCCTGTGGAGGTTCGATGCCTCAATGTAGAGGAATGCTAGGGAGCAGTGAGGCAGGAGTCAGGGGGAGGGGGAGAGCACCCTCATATAGGCAGGTGGATGGGGGCTGGGTTAGGGGGTTTGCAGAGGGGAAACTGGGAAGGAGGATAACATTTGAAATATAAATAAATAAAATAACCAATAAAAAAGGAAAATGATATTTTTTTCATGATCAAAGATATAATATAAATCATCCTGGACATTTATTAAGAACATGTAGTATTAACATTTTTCAAAAGTCTTGCTGTAAAGTGGTTTGAAAAAAATGGATTCAAACCAATAAAATTGAGATCTTGGAGGGCAGGAGAGCATCAGATTAAAAGTCAAGTTCTCTGCTGGACTGGGAAGAAAACTACAGCTTAGGAGACTATTTAGAGCCTCAGTTTCAGGTCTAGGGATGAGAGTAGAATGTCTGCTGGCTTTGCAATGATGTGTTTTATCATTTCACAAAACCACACTGAAGACAAGGGCAGTGTGGCCTCAGGAAGGACTCAGCACAATCCTTGAGTCCTGTGAAGGCCACTGTGCACTTTTCTGTTTGCTGTTTTTTTGTCTGACTTTCTTCCATTGAGGTCAAATGATCCTTTCACAGGGCTCACATGTCAGATATCCTGTATATCATATTCATAACAGTAGCAAAATTGCAATTGTGAAGTAACAATGAAAATATTTTCATGGTTGGGGGTCCCCACGACCTGAGCCACAATGTCCATTTGTAACAAGGGTACTTTACTAGGATCCTGCTCGGTGCTGTGACTCAAAATCTCATTATAAAATGGTAGAGTGACTGCTCATGATCCTCAAGACGAAATCCAGACACCCTCTCTATCTCTGTCACTGTCTCTGTCTCTCTGTCTCTTGTAGCTTCGTCATCTTCAAAACAAGAATACTTTGCTTGTCTGAATTAATCCCAAGGAAGGAGAAGACTTCACATGTAGCAAGCTCTTATAAACCAAGCATGGAAATCATGCACACTGCCTTTGCTCACACGACAGCAAACCGTCAGGCCATGGCTGTGTCTATTTGGCTAAGAAATGTTGTCTAGGCATGTGTACAGGTGAAGAAGAGCTAGGCGTTGTGAGATTTGAGTACAGAAGCTCATGCCTATAATTCTAGCACTCAGGAGGCAGAGGGAGGACATGTATTTAAGACAAGCCTGGGACACCTGTGAGATACTCTATCACTTACAAAAATATTAGTAAACACTTACTAAAAGTATCCATGATATGTAATTCAAGAAACAACAAAGGAATAATAGCATGTCTACTTATCTACTTATTGTCATATGAAGATGACCCACTTCTCTGTCTTTGAACTATGACTCTCATTAATGATTATCTTTAATGCCAGATAGTTTTACCAGATGTGTTCAAAAATGGGTGGATATGTCTTAGATATGCTCAACTTGTACACATCACATGCACAGTAACTCAGCTTAAGTGGTAAAACTTCATTATTCTCTTCATTATTCTGTATGTACCTGTATAGCATAAAAATGTTTGTATAGTGAGATGCATCTTGCATATGTACCCTTGTAAATAATATTCATATATGCAAATGCATGCTTTGGCTTAATATGAATGTTCTCAAGATTAGGTGGTTACATAATCTGAAGTTTGTGGCAGACATAAGACAAACTCATGTTTTCAAAACTTTCTCCTTAATTTACTAAAGTAATTTTAGTCTTTTTGCTAAACAAAATTCCTCTTTGGGGCATAGTAGGTTACCATTAAGTCTCTTAAAAAGATAAATTGAGGTCTGGAACGCTTGTGCCTGCCTCTAAATGTGATTGCAGCTAGAAATATGTTCCTTGAAGATACAGTCAGGGTAAGGTGAGATATACTCGGTTAAGGTGGTCCCTAATTCAGTGGTGGGTGTCCTTTAAAACAGGAACTGTTGATTGAGAACCATGCACGGGCTGCAGACACCAAAGGCAAACAGAAGCAGCTTGAAGGATGTGACAGTTGAGGGAACACTGACGTTTGCTGACAATCTGCAGAAGCCAGGAGACACACAAGAAATCGATTCTCCTTCAAAAGCCCCCCAAAGAGTGGAGCCTGCCAACCCCTTAACTTCCTACTTTTAGCCTTCAGGACTGGAGAGAATCACTGCTGTGTAAGCCGCCCCCTCCTATTGTGATTTGTTGTGGCAGGAAACTCCGGAAACTCACTCATAAATCATCTGTTGACTTACGGTGCGGATGCCTTCCTCCTATAAACTTGCAATGTACACATTTCATGCATATAAAGAGAGGTATGGACATCGTTAGCATCGTGGCACTGCCTATTGCCAAAACCTGGGATAACAGCTGCTTGTATACAAATCACCTTCATCTTATAAACAATCAATTTTGAGAAGACTTTCTACAACCCAGCCATTGGGCAAACAAAGGAGCTTCTGTGTGATTCAAATGACTTCTATAGGTCTGTCCCATGAGAGGGCCATCAGGTGACACTGTCTGCACAGCAGAAACAGACCTCGTATAAAGCAGATCTACTTTTCAATTCATGGTATGTGTCAATAGGTTTTGCTTTTCTTTCTTTTCCTTCTAAAATTTGTTTTGCTTAACATTTATAAGATAGTGCCTCTGTGTGTGTACGTGTGTGCGCGTGCACGTGCATGTGTAAGTGCGTGCCTGTGCAATCATGCAGAAGTGACTCAGTGTGCATGCGGGAGTCAGGGAGGATTGGTTCTTTCATTCTACCATGTGGGTTCTGTGGACCGAACTCAGGCTCAGCTGCAAGCTCTCTTACCTGTTGAGCCATCACACTGGCCAGCGTTTTGATTTATTTTATAAGGCACATTCAAAATTCTAGTTTACGAACTAGCAATGCCTGTGTCTCTCTATCCAGAAAGCGAATTCACTAACGAGTTGGATGGACCTGTGCACTGGTTGCTTCCCTGTTGATGTGATAAAACATCATGGCTAAGGAAGTATATCGAAGAGAAGGTTATTGGTTCCCGAGGGAGAAGTGTCCATCATGGCAAGAAAGAACGGGCTACTGGGAGCTCATATTTCTTACAGCAAGTACAAGGCAGGGAGCAGGAACTAGAAATGGAGAGAGCCATTTAATCTCAAAGTCCACCCACTGTGACCTGTTTCTTCTAGCAAGACCGCATCACCTAAAGGTCCTCAAATAGCACCACACACTGGGACCCATTGTCCAAATTCCTGAGACGATGGTAGACATTTCTCATCCCAATCACCATAACCTCTTAGCCACCAGCAACGGGGCGGAGCCTGAAGTCCTGTGTCCCCCACTTTCCAACCATCAAGCTCTCTCCATTACAGTGAGTCCCACACCTAATGCTCAAGAGTGGGAGGCAAAGGCTCAGGGGGGTTTTATAAATACTTGTTCCCTCTCTTCCTTCTAAGAGCACACAGTTCACTTCCAGAAAGAACTTCACGTTCAAACAGCTCCCTGCTGAGATAGGCAACCTAAAATCTTCGGTAGCATTTGGAATTCCTTATCTAGTTAAAATGACATTTATGGATTTAAACACCTCTCTGTGTCCTTCAATGTCAGTTTCATGGAAGAGGATGTGCTCATCAAATGCCAAATCCTGATTTACCTGACAGTGAGGATGGATTAACTGAGGAGACACTTCTCAAGAACAGTGAGTATAAAGTAACAAGATCCTTCACACTGAACCAGAGTATTGAGACAGCATTGACCGCAGTGTCTTCTCTCATCCATTCTTTGAAGCCCCAGGCAATGTGTGCAAACATTCCCAGCACTGTCTTCTGAATGAACACTGGCTGCAGACATGTGTTACATTTTAATGGGGGTGTGGCTCGAGGAGAAACTGTTTTCAAACTATATAGTCAACAGGAGTGGGGTGAAGTTTTTTGCAGAGATGGAAAGAATTACATTGTTGGCCACATAAATTTAATTTGGGATATTTGACAGGCTCCTGTGATGTATTTCCATGTGGTTTATAGTCCTGGGGACTTTGCTTCTATAGTGGCCCTTTCTAAATCTTTATCCTGATGGTTGGTTTGTTGGTTTAAGTAAGTACCTTTGACAAGGGAATTCTTGGGATTGAATTGTGTGTAATACAATGTTTACACACAATATATGCGGCAGAAGGGGAACCAGTGTTAGAAATGGTAAAAATCAACACACGAATGGAGTGTGAACTTTATACGTGAAAGCCTAATTAAACTAAAAAAGAAATATTCAAGAGACAAATCTTAATTTTTAAATTTTGTCATCATTCAGTGTATGCATTTTTAAGTTTCTGACAACTCTTCATTTTATGTGGCCTTAAAACGTCAACAAACAAACAACCCAAGGGCACAAAGTAAAATGTAGATTAAATATTGAAGCATGTTTAAAAAGGTAGGACAAACTGTTTCATTTTTCATTTGGACCTGGTAATACAGACAGAAATTGTCACAGAAATTGGATTTACTCTAGACCAAGATCTAGTTTCTGTCTATTTTTTTCTAATAAACCTATTCCATTTATTATAGTCATAATGATTTGCACAAAGCAAGGCCCTGGAAGAATCTCTCTCTCTCTCTCTCTCTCTCTCTCTCTCTCTCTCTCTCTCGTAACAAGATACTTACAATAATCAATTTAAAGAAATGTGTTGGTTTGAATGAGATATCCCGCCTAGTCTAAGGCCACTTGAACACTTGTCCACTGTTAGTGACACTCTTTGGGAGGAGTGGTCTTGCTGGAGGAAGCACATCATTCGGAGTGGATTTTGAGGTGTCAAAGACTCAAGTCATTTCCAGTGAGTGCCCTCACCTTCTTACTTGGAGTTGCAGGTGTGAGGTCTCTCTATACCAGCCACCATCCTTTCTCACTGTGGCAATGATGAATTCTGTCTCTCTGGACCTGTAAGCTTTAAACATTTCCTCCTGTAAGCTACCCTTGCCAGGGTGTTTTATCACAGCAGTAGAAACCTACCAGGGAGCTGGCTATTGCATGCTGACAATGCTGGCTTCAGAAAGAGTAGGAAAGACTTTATTTCTTTCCACTAGAAAAAGCTGTTAAATGTTATAAATGCTAAAAAACAGAAAACAAAAAATAAATAAATAAAAAACAAAAAACGATTAAGCCTTAATGGGCCATCCTAGTAGGAGCCTGTAAGCTTGTGCCGAGAGTTATGTGGACTCTCAAGAGGTTTCAGAGGGGAACAGTGTGAGCAGTGGCTAGAGACAGTTCTTGTGATATTTTGATAAGAGATGTGGGTGCCTTCTGCCTGTGTCCTAATAACTGCCTGATGTTAAAATTTGAAAGTAACAGAGTAATTTCTTTGGCAGAGGAGATTATAAGACATTATAATATTTACTATAGTTATTAGTAATCACTCTTATTCAGGTCTATAATTTCAAAAAAAAAAGCAAGTGGTACAAAAAGAGATAGAAAATACACAGTGGGAAGAGAGAAAGAACACCAAGAAAACGTTGCAGCCAGGGATGGTGCTGAAAGAGGGGAGGAGGTGAACTAGAAGTGCGGTCTGCGGTAGAATACAGAGAAAGGCACCCTCTGGCAAGACCCTGCCCAGTTGATCTAACTGGTGAAAGGGGAAAGTCTAAGACATTTCCTGCCCCTAGATGGGAAAAAACATACAGAAGATAATGCAGCTTTGTGTTTCGAGAAAGCCAAGGTCAGTCTCAAGCTGGCAGTGGAACTTGGCCATGTTGTTCAGGTGGTGTCTCTGTGCTTCCTAAGAGCCACTGAGGCCAGGCAATACATGACAAGGGAATCATTGCTTGGTAAGAGGCCCTGAGATTCCATTGCATTAAGGTGTGGAAATGAAGCTTGGGTTGCACTGGAGACCCCAAGATGCTCAAGTTGGCAGAGCTCTAAGAAATCTGCTAAGGAGAGCTGCGCACAGGGTGTGGATCCAGCCCTTAAGAGATATGTGTCTTGCAGTCAGAAAAGCTGGAGTTGGAAGGCCAACTAAGCCTTTTGACATTAGACACGGAACTCCAAGATTTGGAGTTTGCTCTGCTGAGTTTTGGTCTTTCTTTGGCCTAGTAATTCCTCATTAGGTTCCCTCTCCTTCCTTTCGGAATGGCAATGCGTACTCTGTGCAGTGTATATTGGAAGTATGCCACTTGCTCTTTTGACTTTATAGGGGTTGCAATTAAGAGTTTTCTTTGAGTCTTAACTTTGGATTTCAGACTTGTAAAGAGTATGTGATGTGAAAGACTGACTATAAGGACTTTTAACCAAATGGATTTTTCATTGTGATGTGGCCTCAAGCACATTGGAGATAAGGAGTGGAATGCGGTGGCTTGAGTGTCCCTTGACCTGTCCCTCACCATCTCAGGAATTAGAATACTTGGTCCCCAGCTGGTGACAGTGTTTGGGAAGTGTAGGAGATATGGCCTTGCTGGAGGAAGTGTGTCACAGGAGGTGGGCTTTGAGGGCTTAAACACTCATGCCACTTTCTGTTTCTTAGTTGTAGTTTAAGATATGTGCTATTAGCAACTTTAGCCACCATGCCTGCATGTTGGCATGCCTGTCAGCCATGATGGACCCTGTCCTTCTAGAACAAACAGTAAACTCCAACAAATCGCACAGCTCGAAGTTGCTTCTGCTTGTGGTGCTTTATCAAAGCAATAGAAATGTTACTAATAAAAAATATGAAAGATGTAGTTGGTTCACAGTTTCAAAGGGTTTGGACCATGACAGTCAGCCCTGCTGCATTTGGGCTATGTTAAAGCATTCTGTGAGCACACAGTGGAGGCCACCCTCTCCCTACATGTCTAGGAATGAGAGAAAAAGATCAGTGTCCCACGGTTCCCTTCAAGGTCATTCTCCCTTTGGCTTAAACTCTTCCACTACACCCCTAGGCTGCACTTTAGGAATACCTTCTCTACCCCGTCGCTTCTGCCACCCTTAAATAGCATCATAGCTGAGAAGTCTTTGGCATGTTAGCCTTTGGGAGATTTCCAAATCTAAACTGCAACAAATGAGCATTTGTTGGAAGGAAGCATTTGTTGGACAGGAAGACTAGAGTCACTGTAATCACAGGTTGATTGTCATTACGATAATGGTTCTGAGCATAGCTTTGCTTTTTGTGCTCACAGAACTTGGTGAGGAAGTGAAACCTTCAAAATTAAAAGGCTGAATTTCTGATTTCCTGTGTGAATTGATAAAGCTTATCTTCTTGGGCTGCCCTTCATCCATTAGCATCTAAAAAATGAAGAAACTTGAATGAGTTTTATTTTTAAGAAAAGAGAAGAAATAAAACCTGGAATCGTTAGCTAAGAATTTCAAAATGATTTCTTGGAATTCAAAGCACTTAGCTCAGTCAGGCAATAGAAAATGGCATAGAGCTGGTGCCTCTGTGTCTGCAAGGCATTTAGTATTCTAGTATTTCCAGGGCTTGATTGGGCACAGGAAAATCAGACTACCCACAACTGTATAGGACAAACAAGAACACTTCCCTCCGAAATAAACACATCATAGAGTAAGGACATGTATACAATAAATATTAAAATACTAAGTTATCATTTTGAAGTATCCAGTTAGCAAGGGTTTTTTTTTTCTTTTTATGCCAACATTGAATGTTGGTAAGAGGTCAAATGGACTGGGCACTGTTCCACATATACTGTTGTCTAAATCTATTAAGCATTTTGACCCCATATACAGAACAGCTTTGAAAGCAATCTGAGATCTACTTAAAGGCATAGGAACAATGGTGTTCATTATTATTATTATTATTATTATTATTATTATTATTATTAGTAGTAGTAGTAGTAGTAGTAGTAGTAGTAATCATCATTGTTATTATTATTGTGGAAAAATAGGGAAGTTTTTAATATCTAGTAAGATAACTAAATAAAGTATTATACATACAAATAATGGAATTAATCTATTGTCAAGCAAATGAGACTCAAATCAGATCCCAGGGTTTCATGAATGAAATCTGAATCTGCCCAGAATGTGTGAGAGTCCGTGACACTGGAGTAGAGCAAGCCTATGAGTAAGGTTTAAAAGCATAAATTCCTGCCCAAACAGAGTCATCAGCACCACCTACATGGGAAGCCAAGCTCTCAGGCGTGTGCTTGTGCCAACGGCTTGATGTAGTCCATTGACTTGGGAGAAGAGGGTGATCCACATCAGTGGCTGGTTAACAGTGTAAGGAATGATGACCCCATCCTAGGCCTGCCTCCAGATTGAGCTCCTCTGATTCAGAGAGCACGCTTTTCTAGGATAAACCAACATGGAAGCACTGGGATTTAGTTTCCTATCTATGACTGATTCCTAACATTTAAACAAGGTAATTAAACTGAAGTTGATGAGGCAAAACAAATCAAGAGGTATGTTGATGGGTGTATGCTTATGTAATGATGCAAGCAAAAAAAAATCAAAATATCCTTTCTGGGTAGTAAAATTTTACATATGATTAAATTTCTTCTCAATAATTCCTCATGTTTAAGCAGTCTCTTGGCATTTATTATCTTATAAGCATCTTCCTCCCAGAATTGGATACTCTCTCCAATTAACTACATTTAACTTCCAAAAGAGCCATATGGTAAACCTAAGCTTTATGAAGTTCCTAGAGCTTGGAATATATTTCTAACTTGGGAAAATTTAAAGCTCCCTTTAATTCAGAAGTCATAGGCAGACAGATACCCATCTGCTCCAATTC
Organism: Apodemus speciosus; assembly: GCA_002335545.1. NCBI lineage: Eukaryota > Metazoa > Chordata > Mammalia > Rodentia > Muridae > Apodemus > Apodemus speciosus. The sequence goes on from BDUI01000004.1 coordinate 2,598,274, forward strand.
CTAAGAAGCTCGCTGATGGGCTGAGGTTGCTTTGTTTCAGGGCAAGCATTGAAAACTGGGATGGATTGTTTAATTGCTTTCACAGATGGCATTGAGTCCCATTCACTCTCAAAGCTGGTTTTCTCCAAGCCCTCATGGGCCAGTCTGAACAATGAGAAAGGCAGATGGTTTTTGCTTTGAGAGGTTCAACTTTCCTTGGTCACAGGACTTTGGGTTCCTCCTGCTCCAGGCCTGCTGCTTGGCTCTCAGGACCACTTCCAGGATCTATCCCTTCCGTGTTATACAGGAGGGGGATTTGTGGCTATGAATAAATCCTGTAGTTTTGAAAAGTATAAAAAGTAGGATGAAGGAAATGTGAGATATTTGCATTCAGCTTTGGAAACAATCCGTAGAATATTCTACGATGAAATAGCTATTCCTGGGAGGCTCACAAGCTCTTTATGGAGGCAAGAGGAGATTTGATATATATTATGTATTTAATAGACCATCTCCAAAATGTTTCTTTTAAAGAGACATTGTAACTTTTTATCACTTGAATGATGGGCATCATAAAGTCTTAATAGAGGCAAATCTGCCAGAATGGAAGTACTTGTTTCCATCAGCAGAGGGAACATGACAGATTGAAGCATGAGATTTAGGATTAAAGTTCTTGAAGTCTCCCTGTTCTGGGAAAAAAATACCAGAAAGCCATGGCACAGACATCCTCCCAGAGGAAAGGCCCATTCATAATGATTTCTAAAGAGAGACCATTTTTGCAATCTATGGAAGTCTTTTTACGTTCTAAGTTATGCAGAATAAGGAAATCCATCTTAGTTTGTTGAAATTGATCATTTAAGTTACAGGCTCATAGAATGGTGTTGCTATTACAAGGGACTTTTAAAAGAATTATTAAGAATAGAAACTATAGACAAACTGAAAGTATTTTTCCGCACTCCTTAAGTTTATGGTGTTGTAAATTCACAGTGCTTTACATTTAGCCCAATGCTAGTTGAGTGGTTGATTCACTCACTATGAGAGGAAATACTTTTGTGGATAATTCAGCTTTCCACCCTTTCTTCTCAAGCATAATACTGCAAAATTTTCAGCCATGAGTCCTTAATCCTTCTTTTTTCATGTATAGTTCATCTTAAACAGAGGATTCAAGATAAGACACATTTGTTCTATAGAAGCTTTAACTTTCATTGAAGTGTTATTTGGTGGCAGAAAATTCTAGAGATTCTGTAGAGACATTAGGGGAGAGAGAGGCCTTCCAATGGATGTCTCTCTCAGTAGCACTGCAAAGGCCCACAGGGGGCAGGGCCCTGTCTCCGGTACTAACACACCAATTCACTGTGGGCCAGCCTGGCTTTGACAGTACAGTGCATGGAGCTTGCCTGGGACACAGATGAGGTCTTTACAAATGGACCTGGAATTTTGTTTGATCCAAAATTGTTGGTTTTGTAGTTTAAAGAAACAATCCCACCTCCTGGTATTCAAGACTAGGATTATTTCAATGTGATCTTGCCTCCAGGACACCATAGAGAACTAACAGACAATGCCAGGTACGCAGACATAGTCTGAGGCTAACATCGCTCGGGTCTAAACCTGTCAGGCTTTTGCCTGTACCCAGGGCCTGGGCAGCTCGGCGGGCCATCTGTAAGCCAACCTGGTGGTGCACCAACCTGGTGGGGGTTGTTTGTCCTGCAGACTGCCTAGCACTTGCAAGGGAGCTCACCATCTTGCCTCCGGGACGACATAGAGATCTAACAGACAGCGCCAGGTACGCAGACATAGCCCGAGGCTAACATTGCCTAAGTCTAAGCCTCCCAGGCTTTTGCCTGCACCCAGGGTCTGGGCAGCTTGGCGGGCCATCTGTACGCCAACCTGGCTATGCACCAATTCAGTCGCGGGTCATCAGTCCTGCAGAGTAATCAGCACTTGGATAAGGTCCCTGCAGCATCTGTGCTCCCTGAAAGAGCAGACAGGCAGCACCAGGTTCACAGAGACAACCCGAGTATAGCATTGCTTGAAGCAGGACACATTAGGGCTCCAAGGGCACTCAAGAGGAGGGTAGCACATCAGCAATCTGAGCCAGGGGAAACCCAGACATCCAGAGGTGCAGAATTAGCCTTACAGGCTCACAGGAGGTTCAAACACCAGACAGTGACAACAAGACCAACTAACACCAGAGATAACCAGATGGCAAAAGGCAAATATAGGAACGTTACTAACAGAAGTCAAGGCAATATGGCAGCTTCCGAACCCAATTCTCAGACAACAGGAAGTCCTGGATACCCCAACACACCAGAAAAACAAGATTTGGATTTAAAATCACTGGTCATGATGCCCATTAGAGGAACACAAGAAGGACATAAATAAATCTCTTAAAGAAATACAGGAGAAAATTGATCAAAAGTTAGAAGCCCTTACAAGGGAAACACAAAAAAATCATTTAAAGAAATTCAGGAGAATATGGGTCAAAAGATAGAAGTCAATAGGGAAGGAATGCAAAAATCACTTAAAAAAATACAGGGGAACTTGGGTCAACAGGCAGAAGTCATGAAAGAGGAAGCACAAAAAGGCAGTGCAGGGATTTCTGTGACCCACCCACAGCCTTCAGAGTGACAATCTGCAGGAGGCAAGAAGACATTCAACAGGACTGAGTAGCTGATGTTGCTTCAAACTTTGGAAGTCTGACCCTGAGCGGTTTATTTTATGCATATTTAAGCACAATTTGATGACAACTCTTCTGGTGATAATTAACTCAGTCCTGTGTGCACAATAAACCATAAATAAATCTCTTTCAGGAACAAAGTAGACTAAATAAGGATCAGACGTGACTACATCAAAACTCTCTGTATAGGACATGTGACACCTTCTATAGATTGACTGAGAAAAGCAAGCTTACAGCCTGGGTCTTGGAGAGGACTCTGGCCACGCAGATAGTGCAAAGGTCATCAGGGTAAAATGCAAGTCTACCTTCATCCTTCTGAGCGGATAACAGGTAGTGCATCCCTCCCCTTTAAGGAACTACCTTGTGTGAGAACATGCTGGGGTCCCCTATTGCTTATCTGTGAGCACAAGGATCCAGATCCATGTCTCCTACAAGTCAGTTTTGATGTTTCATTGTATATACACTCCATAATTTATTCTACAAGTCTTCTCTGTGGAATTTAGCTTGTTCTAAGCTCTTTTTAAATTATAAATAATAATGAATTGGAAACTTAAAAAAATATTCACTGGTAGCCTCTCAATCATTTATGGATAGACCATGATAAAGGCGATTGATTCCCAGCTGGTGCAGATGAGAATTACATCTTTCTGAATTTGAAATAGTTAACAATAGCCCTCAGTGGCAGGAAGAGCTTGTGACGTTTACATTCTGAAAATGCTCAAGAGACCACAGAGAAGGTTATGATGGTCACACATGAGAAATCTTGTTGGTTTTTCTCAATCGTAGCAGAATAATAGCATAACAGAATTACAACCGTCTTCATTATAGACGGTTCAGGCCTCTCTTGCTCAATGCCTGGCAGTGTAGCCATTCTGCCTGGGCTAATTTGGAATTTTGTCATTTCTAAGTGCCAGCCCAAGGCCAGGGATACTTCAACAGACCCTTCCTGGTCTAGAAAGGAGCCCTGGTGTTGGGACCAGCTTTCTATTCTCAAGCTTGTTTCTCTGACCTATAAAAAGAAAACGAACAGTAATTATTTCATAGGGTTGCAGTTACAATTTGAACATAGCTCTATAAAAGTGACTTATGATCTTTAAAGCATGACACGAATATAATTCATCCTCATTGCTATTCTCACACTAATAAAATCATAGCATTTCACTGTGCCTTTATTTAGTTAAACATTGTAAGTGCCACTTTGTGGTTACAAGTGTTAATACTTGGGCCTTTAGCTGACACTTTCGAACCACAGCACTCTGTTTCTAGCCTATACAAATAACAGCGTCAACCAGGCACCTGGACCCTTGGAGGCACTCAGAGACTGAACCACCAACCAAAGAGCATACACAGGTTAGACCAAGGCCCCCACACATAGGTAGCAGATGTGCAGCTCGGGCTTCCTGTGGGTCCCCCGAAACCTGGAGTGGAAGCTGTTCCTCTAGCTGTTGCAGGTCTGTGGAATCAGTTCCCCTAACTGGGCTTCTTTGTCTGGCCACAGTGGAAGAGAATGTGCCAAGTCCTGCAGAGACTTGATGTGCCAGGGAAGGGGGATACCCAGGTGACTTCCACCCACTCAGAGGAGTAGGGAATGGTGAGGGGAAGGGGCTGTGTGAGGGGGGACAGGGAGCAGGGAGGGGCAGCCATCAGGATGCAAAGGGAATAAATAAATTAATTAATTAATGGAAAAAATATTGCAACCAGGATGTTCTAGCCCTCCTATGCTTGCTTATGAGTTCATGTGTCTTCTAATTGCTCAGCTAGCCTGGAGGTACCTAACCTCTCCCACAAGTAATCTTGGTGTCTGTGGTGACTGTGACTTTCAGGACACATCTCTAGATCCCTGTTCTTTGCCAGACTGAGCTGCCCTCCTTCCCTGGCCGCTGTTTTTATTTGTCCCAGTGGTGCTATTCTGGTTTGACAATTATTTGGATAATGAAAAATGAGATTTTACTTACTGGTAATAAAGATTGTTTCATTTTAAGACAGCTTAAAACCAGAAAATAATTTTGTATATTTATTTGAAATGTATGTTCTTCTATTTCTCACACATATTTTCCCCCCTGTCCTTAGGAACAATTTGTACCAGATTTTCTTCTTCTCTGCAACATATGGCATAGACTGTATGTACCCACAGTGAGATGAGCGCCAATTTAAAGAGACTCCAGAGGCATCCACTGCCTTTTCTGCCATTTGAGGACACAGAAATACCTTGGAATAAAGATGGAAACAGGCCTTTACTAGATAACAGCTTTACTGTCACTTTGTCTTGAGCTACTACATTATCAGGACAGTGAGAAATGAACACAGCTAAGCTGCCTGGTCAACGGATTAGAGACACACCATACATTAATAATAATAAGCCCTATCAAAATAGCCCAACTTTGCCTTTTACCGTGACCATCTGAGGGGTTGGCTATGTGGTGGCTGAGGACAAGGACGGGCTGGAAGGCATCATGGGGTGAACCAGGCTAATTGGGGCAATGGGGAGGTTTGGTAAACTTCTGTGAAAAGACAGTCAAGCAGCTGGTATGATATGAAATAACAATAAGCGAAACATCTCAGAGATGGGCGAGACTTAAAGGCTCCCCATGAAAGAGGTAAAACAGTCAAAGAAAAATTATAGAAAAATACATTTCTTGAAGAAATATGTTGCCCTAGTTCTAGGAGCCCTAGTAGGTGGAGGAAATATATTTGGCCAATATACTGTCCTGCCATTGTGGGACGTTCTCTGGGGTGAGACGTAGGCTTGCTTGCCCGTGCTTTCGTTCTGAGGTTTTCTGTGGTTCTGTCAAAGTTTTTTTTCTTTCTTTTTTTTATTGGTTATATTCTTTATTTACATTTCATTTCCCTTTTCCTGGTTTCCCCGCCCCCCCAATGTCCCATATGTCTTTTTCCCTCCCTCTGTTCCCCTATTCACCCCTTCCCACATCCCTGTTTTGGTATTCCCCTACACTGCTGCATTGGCCTTTCCAGAACCTGGGTCCACTCTTTCCTTCTTGTCGGACAGCATTTGGTAGGTGGATTGTGTCTTTGGTGTTCCAAGGTTCTA
>BDUI01000004.1:2605239-2652018 GCA_002335545.1 Apodemus speciosus
CTAAGATCAAGAATAGACAAATGGGACCTCATAAAATTACAAAGATTCTGTAAGGCAAAAGACACTGTCAAAAGGACAAATCGGCAACCTACAAATTGGGAAGATCTTTACCAACCCCACATCTGACAGAGGGCTAATATCCAATGTATACAAAGAACTCAATCTCCTTTTATAAGGAGCCACTTCCAATTGCAATCACTTGGGGAATAAGTTTCTGACAGATGACCTTTGGAGAACACATCCAAACCACACCAAGTATGAGACAGAAGACTATTGAAAATAGTGCAAGTGAGGAAAGCCAATGGGTGGCCAGCTACAGGGACTTCCGAGGTGTGTGGGCAGAACCCAGGTTACACATATTGGCTACATATGAGGTGAAAAGTTAGTGGAAGGCGTGGAATAGGAGAGGAGCAGCACCTCAGGCAGTGGCCCAACTGGCTGAGATAAGGCCCACAGTACAGAATTCAGAAAGGCCCTTCCTGCAATTCAAGGTCTGATGGAGCCCTGCAGATTCCTGGTGTGCAGTAGCATAGCATGAGGAGGCCAGCAGGGGAAGATGTATGAGATGGCTGGTTTGGGAGTGTTGGAAGCAGAGCTGGGAGAGGCTGTGGACAGCCAGCCCTTAGCAGAAAACCTTGCACACTCCCATCACAACATTTTAATCCTAATTCGCAGAGCTAGCTTGATTTTCATTAAAGACCCCTCAACACTGATCAAGATGAGATAGTGTACCGAGAGGACAGAGCTTTCGAGTGCTGTTCACGGATTTTCTTTTTAGCCTCGCTTGCAGACTCTTTAAAGAAGAAATTTCAAGTACCATTCCAGAAACCCTGAAGAAAGCCTCCAGTTGTAGCTTGTCTTTGGCTACTGTGTAGATTCTTTCTTCCACCCTTCTCCACCCCATTTTTCCTACCCTTTCAACTCCCTAAAACTAGATAGAAGAGCAAAAGGATAGAGGGAGGAAGGAAAGAGATCTCTGAATACAATCAGGGGCCAGAAAGTGGGTGACATTGCCCTTAGATTATTTTCTGTTGATTAGGGCCATCAATTTCCTTGGGGTAAGTTTGATTTTTCTTGTCAGGATATCTAATTTCTTCTTGTTGTTGTTTCTTCTTTGTGCACAACTACTTATAAAACCATGACCTACAGCAATCAACAACCAACAGTCAACCAACCAACAACCTACTCCACCTCTTGGGACCTGAGCATTTTTGCACCCTCAGAAAAGTCCCCAGAATTCCAAATGTCACACAATCACAGAAACTCTCTGCAGCTGGCAAAATCATTCCCATGCTAGTGCATGAGGCAAATCATTGTCAGCTGCYGTGAAGCAGTCCCATATCCCCATACCTGGGATTAAAATGAACACATTATTATAATATTTCTGTGTTTTATTAAAGAAACCAAAATCCCCAAATTGTCATTACATCCAGTCATATAAGATAAAGAGTGTATTACATGAGGGGGTTCAGGTGAACCCCAGTTGAGCCAGTCCAGAGATTCCATCCACAGGTGAACAAAGGACCGGAAGGAATTGGGACGAAGCAGCTTCCAGTGCTGCTGCAGGAATGGGGCTGCTGGGTGTCTGGATTTGTGGTCCTGGAACAGGAAGAATGTCCCTCTAACATTTAGTGCTGTGCTTATAGACAAGAAAGTAACTGGGAGGTGGACAATGAGTGGGATGTGAAGTAAATTAGTAAAAATATAAATAAATAAATAAGCTAGAAAAGAAAAAATATAACAAAGACAAGAGAGCTTCTTCACTTTCTCTATTCTATTAAAAGTTTAGTGTGGATTTTCTTCCTGAAGCACAAAAACAAGAACAACTTGTCCATAGCTAACTTCCCAATTGCTGCATAAGAGTTTTAGACAACTCATCTAAGTCTAGAAGAAACACAGACTCTTTTCAGTCTAACTTAATACCAATAATATGGGTTTAAATCCATGTCACATGCATCAGTATGGTGTGAGCAGAGACTTTGAAACCATGATGACGATCAAGGAAACAGTTCTAAGAGGCCGGAGTTCAGGGGAGTTCCCAAGTATCCAAAGGAGAGCAACAATAGCTGGAACCCAAGCTACTTCCTCCCTCTTTGCTTTTGGGTGTGTCTCAAGAATGATAAATAAAAATAAAGCAGCAAATACAAAAAAACTTTAAAACCCCAAATTCTCTAATTTGTGATGTTTTGCAATCCATTTCATATTTATGTGAATTTCTTTATTCCATAGAAGATGGCCACAAAATATATGATTGGCAAACACAGAAAAATGTCTAATATCATTAGTGACTACATACATAAATCAAACTACAATTATATACTACCTTACACACCCTAAATCAGATGAAGTAGAAAAGACAGTAGTAAATACAATCAGAAATTATAGATATTAAAACCATCATGTTTGGTGATGGGAGTATATCATGTTAAATCCACTTTGAAAATCATTTGGCAGTTACTTATAGTGTTAAAAGGAATTTCCATGTGATCTACTACTAAGTATATGCCAAAGAGAAATAAAACATTCATCTCCTTATAATTGTGCACAAGAATGATTTATAGCAGTATTTGTAATAATGCTGTGAAATTGAAGACCAATAAATTATTTATTTAATAAATAAACAAAGTGTGGTATGTCCTTTCGGTGCTAAATACTCTGAAATGTAAAGGCCTGTAGCACTAGCAAATGCACAATATGAATGAATCTTGAAAACATTGTGCTAAGTGAAAGAAGCCAGTCCCCTCCATCCCCCCACAAACAACCGCACACACATTGCTCAATCCCATTAAGATATATCTGGAAGATAAAAAATCTATGTCTAAAGGAAGTCCATTTGTAGTTGACTAGGACTATGTAAGTGGGAAGTCATGGACAAACTGGATGAGACTATTGGTTTTGAAGAGTTTGAGGTTCATTTTGAGTGATAAAAATGTATGAATTTTGATGACAGTGACAGCTGCACATATCTGTGAATAAGACGGTTCAAAATAAGATGAACACAAGCAGACAGAAAGCACAGAACCTTCCATCTCTTGTACGTACCCTAATATACTGCACAGGAGAGAGATTGTTCAGAACAATGGCAACCAGATTCTAAAACTACCAGATGGTTTTAGCAAATGGCTAAGGTGTTTCTATTAATGATAAACACACTTAACGTTATTGTTTTAAGTTTGCAATTCTAAGCTCCACACAAGATAATGATTTACTTCTCCCTGCTTCTTGGTTGATTGGTAGGATGATAAATACACCACCTTCCCATCTGTCCTATAGATGGCAAACACATATGATTACAGTTCTTAAAGCCAGGCTGAACAGGCAGAGAGGGAAAGGTTGGATCCACTAAACATCTGTATGCTCGAGTATCTGACACATGGTGCTCCTGCTCTCTGTAAGCTGTTTTCTCTTTATTCGTTGCCTAAACATTAATTAGTATAATCAATCATGGGACTTTGCCAATCTATGTAAGAAGACAAAGACAGTTTTACAGTATTTGTAGAGTACATGCAGGGTCTGGGTCACTGTGAAGAAGACTTGACCCACTGCACATGATTCACTGAAGAAGCTGCAAGATACCACGTCGGGAAACATAAGTACAAAGTTTGAGTCACTTTCTTCATACTACCTTCTAATCTACTGCTTTGATAAATGGACCCAACATCTACCTAAAGGACCTGGTACTGTAAATGTCATCAAAACCTAGAGAAGTCATAGACCTTAGGGGAGAAGTTATAGTGATATTGTTTTCTTTTTTTTTCTTTTGCATTTTGTTGTTTGTTTGCTTGCTTTCTGAGACAGGGTTTCTTTGTGTAGCCATAACTGTCCTGGAACTCTTTCTGTAGACCAGGCTGGCCTGGGTCTCAACGACCCATCAACTTCTGCCTTCTGAGTGCTGAGATTAAAGGCTTGTTCTCTAAATGCCATATTGTCAAACTGCCTTCTAAATATCTTTGTTTACACATAACCACAGATATGTGTTTTTTTCCCAACCTTGGTCATGGGAGCTTCTTACTGCATGGATAATAATAGCACAGAGAGATGTCATGCAAGCTCATGGAATGGACCCAATGGAGGGAAGAAAAGCCATCTCCTGACTACACAAGAGAAAGACCAGTGAGGGTAGTGGCCAACAGATCCTGTGGCTATGAAAGTAGCATCCCATAAGGTGGCTGAGAACATGGAGAGGCCAGTCAGGACCCAGCTGAGGTGAGTACAGTGAAGACATGGGCTAACAAGTAAACAAGATAAAAGCATGTTTGTCAACTGAAAGCTCAGCATGAGGCAACAGCACAAGAGGGTAGCCACATAATGAGTGACTTTGGAAAATAGTAAGACTAGGGCTTTGCAATAGCGAGTTTGAAAGAGGAAGACAGGCAGGCCAGCCATCGATGCTGGCTGGACCACATCTGGGTATTGTGTTCCATCTGTGACTCACACTTTGAGAAACTGGAACATATTGTTTTGCTTGATAGTGTTGATTGAAGTTGGGCCAATTGATCCCGATCTTGAGTCTTTCCTCATGCTGCGGTTGAGTAGCTCCTGATACCCACGAATGTCCCACCTCTGTGTCTGTAGCCCTATTCAAGCATCAACTTTCCACTGATCTGTCTCCACTAAAGAGATGCTGCCCAGGTCTTTGCTGTGACAGTGCCAATGGCTCTGGCCTGGGCACTCCTACAGAATAATACAGCAGGTCCCAGTTCTACCACAGGCTCTTCTGCACAACCTAAGGAAAGTCACATTTTTCTGTACCTCCTTTTGTTCATCTATGATATGGAAATGAACAAGAGTATTCTCAAATTTCAGGGACAATTAGATGAGACAACGTCAATTGGGAGTTTAACCCAATGTAATGAAAAAACATTGGAAACAGGCTGAGAGAAATATTTGTTTTGGAAAGTGTGCCTCGTGCTAGTCAAGTAATGCCCAACATGCTTATTACAATTGCTTCTGCATCCCAGCCCTTCAAGAATCAGTCATTTCCAGTGGGTAAATAGATCTAGATCAAAACCGGCAGATAGTGAGTCATGGATCTACCTTGAATATACCTTGCTACTTGCTAAGCATTTGATTCATCAGGTGTGTACTAACTCCTCTAGAGAATGGGTCCACACCCCGCCCCAGCCCACCACATGCCTTGGAAAATTAGAGACAAGGAAACCTTCTTAGCTAATAGGCACCTCCAGTCTTGGTATTGATATTTAGTAGTCATTCTCAAAATTTGTAAAGGCAGAGATGGTTTCATAAACAGACCAATGCTATTCAATCGGTAGACTTTACACGGTGGCTTAGCAGCTTAATTGAGCAAGATGTTTTGTAAACTGGATAACCACACAAACCAGAAAGCGTTTAAAGGATGCCACCCAAGGATGGGCAGGTTATATTTATAACTGTCCAAAAGGGTGTGGTGTATAAAATCAGATGTGAAGTAGAGATTTCCAGTTGGCCAGAGCTCCTGTCTATCTTATCTGAACCTAGTCTGGACAGCTGGCCACTTCAGCTACTGGTTAGCAGAGTAGGTTGCAGTCTTGTCTACAGGGGAAGCCAAGTTGCAGCTTCAGCGTATTCAGCCAAGTCAAGGTGAAAGTCTAGATGGACCGTGGCCATCCCAGCAAACTCTCTTCCACCGAGAAGAAGAACGTATAAACGGCTCAGTGAGTCTGGTCTGTCCTCCCGATACTGACATGAACCTTGGGCTTAGGTAAAGTAACTAGGGCAGAAGACAAGGGCGCACAACTCAGCAATCTGGCCAAGGTGGGCTCTGAGTGATACTCATCTGCTTCCATAACACAGTCTGCAGAAGTCAGTTCATTTAGGGGATTAATCTAGTTTGATCAAGAGGTTCACATCTGTTCCAGTGCAGCCTTGCTTTCGTAGACAATTGCCATTGTATTAGACAAGCTCTGTCCTGTGGGGAGAACATGAGTGCTTCTAGCATCTCCAGAGGAGAGATGAAGGACAAGGCCTCATGTCTCCTTACAAGATGTTGAGGAGAGAGGCAAGGCTTTGTTCCTGCTTTTAGTCATCTTGTGGTCTTGAATGAAGAGTCTAGGCTTTTGAAGAATATCAGCTCCTAATTGCCTGTTTCAATATGGACAAAGATATTGACAAACATAATATATAAACCCAAACTTCCTATTTCAACAGTTCTGACTAGAGTCTAAAATGTCAAGGGCTTTCCTTCTAATTGGCTGGCAGGTTATGGGTGCATCATGCTGGGCCTTGGGTGTTCTTTCTTTACATATTGTGGAAAGGGGCTTGGCATGGGCCACCCTAGATGGTGTATTTTTGTTGACCACAACACACCTGGTTCAAAGTTAAAGGGCTTGTGGAATACCAGAATACCAAAGGACTGATGGAGAAGTGGCGTTTCAGTGAACTGAATCTAAGTGCATTACAAATACATGGATTGAATGCTCCTTGAAATAAACATAGGTTTAACAAAAAGTGGAGAAGGAAGCAAATGTCTTGGCAGGACACTTTTTTTGAACCCCAAATATTCGAAATCTGTTCAGGCAATCTTGCTCAATTCAGAGAGCCTTTTAACTCTCACATTGTGATGGAGATTATGCACACAAACAGGGAGATTCAGCATCTTTCTCTATCTGGGGCATTCCAGAAAGGTATAGACCAACAGCAAGGCTTTCAGGAAACAGTTTCTAAAATCCTCAAGAAGTGGAGGCTTAGATTCATTTATTTTTACTTCTGTGGTGCTGGGTCTAACCCAGGGCCTCATGCGTGACCATAAAGCCACATATCTAACTCCAAAGGACATTTTCCATTCTTGACAGTTCTAAGAGATTAGATCCAGGACCTCCCACATGTGAAGCTATATCCCTATCTCTTTAAATTTGAAATAAGAGATCATTAAGTTGCCCCAAGTTCACTTTGTAGCCCAGGTGCACCTTGGACTTGCTATTCTCTCTCTCTTCAGCCTCTGGAGTAGAGGCTTGTTCCTCCAGGTTCATCTTAAATCTTTTGGCCTTTGGAGAAACATGAAGAAGGAATAATTAATGTGTGACTTAAATGATGGCCAGTGGAGTGCATATGTGACGCGCGCGCGTGCGTGCGTGCGTGCGTGTGTGTGTGTGTGTGTGTGTGTGTGTGTGTGTGTGTGTGTAGGCCTGGGGTCAGCCTCACTTGTTACTTCTCAGAAGCATTCTCTACCTTATCTTTTGAGACAATATAACTCACTAGCCTGGAGCTCCTTAGGCAGGCTAGAATAACTGACTAGCAAATTATCAGGATTCTACCTGTTTGCACTTCCTCTGTCCTGGCATTATATGTTACCATACCCAACTTTCAGAACTTCTTCTTGAGTTCTGGAACTGAATTTAGGTCTTTGGACTTATGGGGTAGGTACTTCACTAACTGAGCTATCTTCCCAGCCCCAAGCCATCTTTTTAGAGTAATAATTAGGTTCACGGTTGGAGCTCAAAACTCAGAAGCTGTATTAGTTTTAAAGATAAACTACAATGAAAAAAATCTTAATCAATTTTCTAATCCCAATCTTATATACAAAGGACAGTCAGGCTTCTAATTAGATATTAGCAAGTGTGGAGGCCACTGAGGGAGACCCCCTACCTCAGAATGACTAGCTTGTAAAATCAAGATTCAAAATGGCAGTCTCTGATACCTGGTCAGAAGAAATGGGATCTGCTGCATCTTCATTCCTAGTAGAGATAAGGAGTACTGAACAGCTTGAAGAATGATTTACAGAAAGGTATCTGAACCATGTAGGATCTCTATGATTCTGGAAGCTTTCTGGTAAAGAATAAGGACATGCTCCTTTCTCTGAAAGCTAAATCCAATCACCTGGGCAGGAAGATGCCCGTCGGGAAGTTGTCTTCTCCAGACAGCAATTGTCTGCTTTCCTCCTCTAAGAATGTTTCACTTTGTAATAAACTGTCCCCGGCTCACACTGTGTATGTCTCACCAGAGAACATAAGGGGTAGGGAGCAGTGAAGAGTCCAGAGCGAGATCCCAAGAACAAGTCTGAAGTAGAAGGCAACATTGCTTGGAAGACTGGGTGCTGAGACCAATGGGTGTACCCATCTACCCTAAGCCAGACCTTCACTTTGACCACCAGGTGAGCTCCCTACCAACTGATCCCAGAGTTCACTGGCAACTAGGGGCCCTCACCTCTGCTTCCACCCCAGCTTCAGGTTTGGAAACTCCGTGACATTCTGATCCTAGTCATCACAGAGATGTCAGCTGCCCTCAATCTGCCCCACCATTGTCATTATTCCTTCACCTCCTTGGGAACTGATTTCCCAGAAGGCAGCACTGGCTGTCAGCTAGGGTATGAGCTAAGAGCCAAGGTGTCTGCTGACAAGGCCTTGGCATTTGCATTTTAATAGGGGGCTGTTACAAGGATTTAGACCCTAAGGAGTGAAGTTATGACAGTAAAACACCAGGAAGCAGGATATTTAGAGCAGGAAACCCTCTCCTTAGACAGCTACACCTTTTGGCTAAGCTAGCCCATGCCTTTCTTCTGTAGAAATGGAACTTTTCCCCTCGTCCTATTTTGCATAAGGGAAGGTGGCAGCCTTCCCCAGCAGAATCCAGAGCCCCAGGCATTCTGATGGTTAGACTTTTCAACTGGTAGAGTCTAAAGAATCAGAGACTAAGTTTCATGTCTAAAGAACCTTTCTGGCCTATGTGCTGATGGCCAAGGTATCAGTCACCTGCAGGTTCTGACCTCTAGGGACTCACTGTTGACTGGAGGAGGTGGATCTCACCGGTGGGAAAGAGTAAATGAAGGAAGTACACAATGACAGAAACAGATGGACGCACATATTTATCTTCCACATAGCATCAGAATTTACTAACAATGCTCATAAGCCTCCTTGGTGTCAGGCTGCAAATTTCTAAGCCAATTGCCCATTGATCGTTAACTATTGGCCAAAACAGGTTGTTTTGTTCCCAACTACTAATTTTAACTCCTAGATTACACACTGCACATTGGATAGTAATATATATATCATACTCAAGTAAATGTGTGTGTGTGTGTGTGTGTGTGTGTGTGTGTGTGTGTGTGTACACACACCTAGCAGAACAGCTCAAGGGTTAAAGAGGCCATAGCCAAGTGAAGAGATCCAAAGAGAAATGAAGGAGGGCAGAACGAGATAAGACCTCAAAGAAAATCTCTGCTGGAGTTCGCCAAGGAAACTGTCTCCACACTGCAGAAGCAAGCTGCGTCATTAGCTGGGCCTGATGGTCAGACTGAGCTGCCAGGTGAGGTGTAGGACCACGGAAGCCATGAGTAAAGTGCCCAATGATGGCAGCATTAGGACTGGGACAAACTGAGCTGAAGCCAGCAGGGAGCAGGAGTTTTCTGCTTGTTAGTCCCTTGACAGGCATGGGGACTCAGGTGACAGGTCAGTGGGGTCCACTCCCCTTGCAGCAATGGTGTGCTCCTCCCCCTAAAGTTGCTCCTCAGTCTGATGTGTGCCCAGTCTTGGTATAATTCTAAGGTAGTCCCTGTGGTCCTCATTTACTTTGATAAAAGGACAGGTGTCACCCCTTTGCTTTGGGGAGTGTGTTACTATCAGTCTGCACTCACACAAGTGGTGCTGGAGAGCTGTTGCCGATTATGTGCACAACAAAATACAGAGTCACCTCCATCCTCAAAACAGAGTGCAAAACCCCTTATAAAAGAGAGTCTCCCTGGGCAGCATACAGTCTAGGAAAAGTAAGTAAAACACTGCTTTCCACAGCATGGCCCGACAGCTGGGGAGGGTTCATCTGCCCCCAGGTTAAGCTGCTCTCTCCAGTGACACAGCCCCTTACTCCTTGCCTGCCGTGACCTCCTAGCCTAAATATATATTTGGGAGACAAAGTAGCTCTATTTTATTACTTATGAAAATTACAGAGGGTTGTGAAGGAAAAAAACATAAAAGGAGATCAATCATGGTGAAAAAATTAAGAGCTGTTTTGCATTCATTTAATTTTTAATATAGGCAAGGTTCTGTTTCTAATAAGCCAATGAGCATATATGTGCATGCGCAGACATACACATATATGTGTCTCATGTTTGTCATATTATTATAAGAGTTTTCCTATATTGTTGGACAATTTTTTGAAAGGCATGTCTGATATTAAAAAGGGAATAATGAAATATAATCCTACGCTGTGTTTGGTTTTCATCAAAATAATCTCTTTATTCTCTTCATTAAATCCCAGGTTCATAGGGAAGAGAACAGTAAACTTATAAAGATCTTCATCCAAGTGCTTGAGTGGGATAATCTATAGCTGTCTAGCATAGTGTATGCTAAGGAAGAAGGTTTGCATGGTTTTAAAGCAACACTAACTCACAGGAATTCAGGCGTTATCATTCTTCACACCCAGCCACTGTTTTGTGACCTATTACAAAGTAACATTTTAAAGGTCTTAAAGTTAATTTAGGTTAGAGTTCTGTGTTGTATAATAGGGAAAAACTAACAACTCGTTATTTCCCAGAAAACTTTTATTTGTTTCTGCTTTGGATGTGTCAGAATGTTCGGGAACAGTGAGGAAATATGGTTTGTGGGCAGATAACAACGTATTTGCTTCAAGATTTTTCCCTCTTAGCTTAACATATCTAGCCAACATGCATCTTAAGATAACCTACTTTCATAAAAGGAAATTTGCATTTCTGAATACATAATTTTCTGCTGGAAGGGAAGCTTCTTGGTTTTCTTAAATAGCATGGCTGTGGGCAATCCCTCCAAAATGACAAAGCTCTCTGTTCAAAGTGTAGCAAAGATGTCTCTTTGACTCTCCATAGAACAACCTCTTCCATGAAGAGAATTACATGGGGTGCTAGTTAGAACTCTCCAGACTTAGGTTGGACATCTGTAACTCAGGTATCCTCAATTCTAGTATCACAGAGGGAGCTAAGACCCAAGGACCACATTTTTAGAAATACTGCCATATTGGGTCACTGTTCTTTCAGTGTAACAAAATGCCACCCCCACCCAACAACTTAAAAAGAAGGAATGTTTATTTTAGCTCAGTCTTCGGGTTTCCAGTGCCTGGTCAGTTGGCTTTGTTACTCTGCATCTTCTGCTGAGCGGAACATCATGGTGGGGAGGAAGTGTGTGGAACAGTGCTTACCGTGAGATCATGGAGACTAAGCAGCAACACAAGGAGGGTGTCAGGTATCCCAATACACTCTTCACCAGCACGCTTCCTACGACCTGACATCCGTCCGCCAGGCCCCACATCTTTAAGGTTCTAGCACAATACTGCGTTGGGCCGGGGACTAAGCTTTTTTAATACAGGGCCTATTCAAACTGTAGTGTCTGCTAAATAAAGGCCCAAGTCCCCAGCACTGGATATAAGTCCCTCCTTAATCTGGTTCGCAGCAGGCTTAGCCCTCCACGTGTCACAATGAAGACCTCGTCTTCCTGACACACATGTCTGCTCTACCTTTTAATTTTTGGTTAAACTGGGCAATCCTCTCTGTGACCTTGTCGACCTCATCTGGTCCTTGTGAGCCACAGGCTGCATCCATAGCAACCCAGACAGATGTGGTCACAGACCATGGAGCGGCCACAGCAGGAGACCTTTCTTTCACAGAGTCTTATGAAAATATTCTTACATTACTCTACGATAGTCAGAGCTCTGCAGCTCTGCAGAATAAGAGTGTAAACTTTAACGAGCTGGAGCTTTGGTTCCTGAGTGAGGTCGATAGGGGTGAAGGAGTCAGTTGGAGTCCCAGGCTGTGGGTCCTACAGATATGGAAAATGGAAGTTCTCTGACATAAGGTTCACATCACAGTGTATACAACTCTTTATTTCTGGAATATTACAAAGTTAGCATGAAAAAAAATAAGTTTGCCTTTCATAGGATAGCATGCAGTTTCATTTAGAAAGCTTCATAAAATCTTGAGGGGGACAAAATAACAATTTGAAGAAAAGCTAATCCTATATGGTACCTGAAACCTCAGAAGGCAGCTGGCAGCTTTGCCCACAGTGGCTGTAAGCAGTGGCATAGGAAGAGATTTTCTTTTCTATTTTCCAAAAGGACATAAGCTTACAAAGCAGCAGATATATGAACTTACGTTCCCAACAGACATCCTAAAGCATTCAACACTTATGCTCACCGCATTAGGACGCAAGCAAGCCTTGGCCTTGAGCTTGCTGACTCCGAAGACCAAATGTCTACATAGCCTTCCTAATCTGCTATCAGTTTCAATCCTTGAAAACAAAAACAAGGTCCAGGCAGAAATCACTAATATATTTCCTTCCAAGTTTGGAAGGTATGAGAACATGTAATGGTAAGATTTCAAATCACAGACTGAGGAGAGACACCTCAACTGTAGGTTTTAGCTATTTCCAGGAACGGACAATATCTACCAAACCCATTAGCACTTGAAGGGTGTTATATAGATCTGAATGAGATGGCCCTGGGCCTGATCATCCTTTCACAAACTCCCTTCAGTTCAGAAGTCACATTAAAGACTGAGAGTCCTTAGCAAGGGAAAACTGCATCTGCGGCGATGAGATATCAACAGCTAAGCTCTTCCTACATGGCTTCTGAAATTCCCAAGTTCCTGACAAGACTCTGCCCTGTAGTCTCCGTGGGAAAGAGAATAATTTTAGACCCATGCTTAAGGTCTAAAACCAGAGTCAATATACAAAGCTATAGAAGACTGTCACTCACCCTGGCTTTGCTGTAGCCCAGTAAAACCCTTGGATTAGAGAACCTAACACTTCTGTCCTTTGGCTCTTATTCTTGGTATTGTGATAAGAGATGTAAAACGTTTCCATTTATGCCATTTCTGGAAGTACAGAGAAATGTGCACCAAAGACTTTGATACTGTTGTGTTATACCACCTAGAACATTCCATCATCCTCAATGTAAACTTCTCTGCAACAGTAATTATGACTTGCTCTTACCCTCTGATAACCTGATGTTTTAAAATTCTAAAGCTATCCTAATCCTGACACAGTTTTCTCTCTCTCCCTCCCTCCCTCTCTCTCTCTCCACCATACCCTTCGATGATGATGTCGATGTCATTAAATCTGAATGGGTGTGGCCGACTTCTCCAACTGCGTGAGATCATTGTCTGCTTCTACCAGGTTGTCAGCCTCCACATGGGGGCTGCTGTGCCATGCGCAGCGTTGAATGTGGAATGTGGGGAAGGTTGTTGAAGGTCTTCCTGACCCAGTTTCCCTCCTTCATCTGTGCGCAGGTATCACGTAGCCTTAATCTTCAGGGTCCTTCGGTTTGCTGCAATCCATGCTTAACCCCCTTCAATTTGTTCTCATCCCTTCCAAACTTGGAAGGAAATATATTAGCTATTTCTGCCTGGATTTTGTTTTTATTTTCCAGGATCAAAGATAAAACTGATAGCAGATTAGTCAGGCAGCTGTGTGCTCTGTAGAGATCTGGCCACTGCGGGCTTCTGAGGGAACAAGCCCCACCTCGAGTTTCCAGAGCTGTTGGTAAGCTTCCCCGGACTCACCCTTTCTACTCTGTGGCAGTGTGCCCTCCCAGGATACACAGTTTCTCTCCACAGACTAGATGTTCCTTCCACGGCCATGTAATGTCATGTCCATTGCTATGAGGCCTGACAGATTCTACATTGATAAGTGTAGTATCATCTGAAGTCAGCAGTCACAGTTTCCAACACGGCCTCCAGTACTAATTGTTTACGAAGCCTTTCAGGGCTATCCTTAACCTCAGATTTTGATTTTGTTGTTGTTGTTTTGTTTTTGTTTTTAAATTTTGTACAGTAAAATAATCATCCTATTTTGGATGATTATTTTGAAATGGAGTTGGCAGATATAAAATACTTGTCATGGAAGTAATACTTTGTTACCGTGGACTAGGACAGCTTCAGCAGGTGTGTCCTATCTGTTTCTTAAACCACAGTCCAGTGAATGCCAAAAACACTACACCGAGAACATTTCTGATGGCAAAAAAGGAGGGTACCTTGATCTCTGTGAAGCAAATGAAATACTACTGTGAGAAAAAAAATGTCTAGACTCAGGAAGAAATCAGGAAGAATCAGTTCTAATAATTGTTCATAACATACTAAGGGCTGTACTGTGCTAATAAGTTTAAAAATCATTTTCAGATCCAAATCCTTTGTGCTCCCTAGGAGAGGTTGAAGGGAGCATTGAGGTGGCAAGATGTTCAAACACTTGCTGAAGGGAATAGAATGAGTAAGCGATCTTGATGCGGGCAGTGGCCTATTCTCATTCACTGTGTAGCAGGGCCTCTCTGCCCAAACGTTCCACGGTGAGATCTGGCAGTGCGGTAATGAGAACCACTGGAGTGCCAGTCAGGTCACGTGTCCCGTGCAGTTCCTCTGCATGCATTCTGAAATTCACATCTTGCCTTCTTTGAGCAGAAACTCCATAGAGAGCTTCTTGTCAGAGGATGATTTTAGTTTGTTCATGTATAAAATGGTGACATCATTTTTTAGTTATTTGCTTTAAAATATGGTGATAAGGCTTTAGCTTAATTTGTGCTCACCAGTTCAGCCTTGAAGACTTGTTTACACACATGCACACTCACATGTCTATACATACATTTTATATATACATATGTATAGATACACAACACAAAAACCAAAATACAATCACTTAGCACAAAACATACCATATGCATACATATGTACATGCCAAATGTATATACTGTCTACACCTAAATTATATAAAACCACACACACACACACACACACACACACACAGAGAGACAGAGACAGAGACAGAGAGACAGAGAGAGAGAGACAGAGAGAGAGAGAGAGAGACCAGAGGTAACTGTTGGATAGACCTTTATAATTTAAAAGGGAAAAATGAATTTACTTTGAAGAGTCAACTGAGATTGGCAAGAAACAGAGAACAAAAAAAATATACCTGATTGCTTGTTGCTTTCCAAAATCTGGGCATGTTTTCAATGTAGAAAGAAATTTTCTAGAGAAAACTTGGTGGCAGCAGCGGGGAAGAGAGACCCTGAGAATTCCACAAGCCTCCGTTTGCGTCATTTGCTTCTTGCCAGTGTCAATAAACTGCTGTAAGTGGTTTAGCATGTGTGGCTGGCTGTACCTATGAATAAAATAAACAACACGTCTAGTATTCAACTTATGGCTGATGGGGTGGGTGTGGGTAACTACCCTATATACCCTTAATGAGGGAGTCGTGAGATTTACCTTGAGCAGAATATCAAAAACGAATCTATTTCCCTTGTGCCTAGTCCATAACTAACTTCCCAATTGCTGCATAAGATTTTTATATGTAGGATGTCTTACATTCCAATCTACATGCCTAAGTAACTGCTTAACAACCCTGTGCTCATCTTCCCAGGAATGAAATCCTGGTGATTCAGGTTTTTTTATTTTTATTTTTATTTTTTATTCTTTTCTGACAGTGTTAACTGGGATTCACGAGTACTCGAGACTGCTCAAGGCTGAGAAAAAGACATTGGTGCAAGGTGTTTGCAATAGGGTAGCACTATTGAGATACTACATGTAACAAATGAGAAATGTCACATATTAAGGTGCTCACGTGGATTTCCCTGGGAATCTTAGTTGTGTTTTAGGTTATGCAATTAAACCTTCCCATCAGCAGACAGGAAATAATAGCCTGACTGGGTAGCAGGCGGCACATATTGACTTTCCAAATTCTGCTGCTCTCAGAGGGGTGAGCTTTAATTTTGTTGACTTTTGAAGGGAAAAAATAATATGCTGGCAGTGCCAATGTATGGCAAATTAGGCTTCTCTTAAAAGTAATGCTCTCGAGAACAACAACAACAACAACAACAACAACAACAAAGTTCAAATCAGTTACTGATGGTGTGAGATTCTCTATGGTTCTCAAGATTTATAAAAGAGAAATGGAACAAAAGAGGGAAGAAAGGAAAGGGAAAAAGTCAGAGAGGAGGGATTGGTAATAATCAGGTTTGGAAAACCAAGTTCATGGTGTCCTTCCAAACTGGATAAATCAAGGAGGAGGCTGTTCACAAGGATGGTCTTTTGGAAGAGTGGAAGGGAGCGCAGCCTAGATTCCAGTTACTCCCTGTGAACTTCAAAGTGTTTGTGGTAACTCATGGGTCTGGCCAGAGCTTTGGCACCTGGTTGAAAAAGACCAAGTAAAGAAAAGCCTGGTTTGAATTTCATTAAGATTGACTATTGAAAGGATTCTCTTAAAATCAGAACATCCTTTGATTGGGATGGTCACGCAGCATCTGCAGGGTTCCGAGAACATTACTGTTTAATAAGAAAGGGTCCTCCTCATCTATCTGGCATGGCCTCTCTCCTCACAGTATTCTTTGAAGAACATCTAACTCATGATAAACAATTGGCCCATGAAAGACACCCATGCTTTCTCCAATGCTTGTCAAAGAATAAGGCTGAGACATTCCTCCCAAGACTGACCTCCACATTTAAACTTGATTAGTTGTGATACTGGGTAAACACAAGTGGTGGCAAGGGCTGTTTATTAAGCTGATTAGTGGGATGAATGTGCGACTTCCTAAAGCCATCCCCTTGAAACTTCTCTGGAGGTTTGCAAGAAAGCCTGGGCTTTTCCCATCCATTCTAGAGGAATCTAAGAGGAGCCACCCATTTTTGCCAGTGGTTTAGCTGGAAGTAAAATTAATAACGTTCTGGCTTGATGCTTTTGTCCAAACTGAAATATTTCAGCGCTGCATGAGTCTTCCAGATTGTCAGTTAAGAAATATGTAGTCTGTGACAACGAAACACCATGCTTCGACTACCGTAGCAGCTTCCAAGACTCCCAGCTCAGCACCCCAAGCTTCCTCCAAACTCCAGGAGTTTCCTTGCGGCACCTCTGTGTTCTGCTCCTCACCAAGCAGACCAGGCTGGTAGTTTTGGTTGTGTTTTCCCCTCTGCTGTTTTCCTTCTAGCTTTTAATTCAAAAAATGTCCAACGTTACATAAACAGTGAAGACTGGCACAGCACTCGATACAATGCACCCTACTGTGTAGACTGATGGCTTTGTTCACCCTTGGCATATACTGTCCTTTTCTTGATTGCATGTTTTTGGTGAACCACTTGTGAATCAATTGCAGACACTGGCATTTCACCTCCACAAAGCATACCTTGCATCTCTTAAGCATAAAGCTATAACCTCACTCCCAAGTTCATGTTCCTTACATCTTTTCAGGGGGCAGACAGGCATTCTCAGATGTCTATTGTTTGCTCCTGATATAGGGGCAACCAAGGGTGATGCTTTAGGCACTGGGTTTGGTTGTAGCAGATTCTTGGCTCTTTCTCACGTATGCCCCATATCCCACTTCAGTTGCTACTGTATTGAGTGCTTATTTCACAGGGTCCCTTTTAGTTCATTGATTATTTAGTAATGATGACAGGCATGTCATATTGTAGCATAGAAGGTTGTTTAGAAAGAAACCTTAAAAATGAATTCTACATATTTCTACCAGGGGGTCATCTTTTAATAATTGCCTTAAGTAGACAAAGTACACAAAGGTGGAATAAATGTGAATTATGGGATTGAATTATATTTACTGTTAAAGTTATTACTATAGGTTTTTAACTTTTTATTAATGCCATTTTTTTCTTGTTGCTTAGCTCTTAAGCTCCACGTATCTAGTATCTGCAAGAAAACTGGTATTTCATTTTGGAATTATTTTATGAAATTTCATTTCTTTTTGTCTTGAGAAAGTATCCCATATAAGATGTGTAATTAGAAGAAGAGCAGCTGCCTTCTCTGGTTTCCCCTTCAGTTATATGGATAATTTTAAGAGGGTTTTCCTGAGCTTCACACATGGTGAAAGCCAGCCTTGGACACAGTTGTGCTGCTGCACTGCAATCCTGCGGCGGAGCATGCCTGGCACCTCAGTGGGTTTCCCCATTCTCCCTTCTGCTCAGTACCCTCTCCTACTAATTTCTCCTCCTTTTGTGGCAGGGTTCTTTCATTTAGCTCAGCCCCATCCAAACAGTGCAAGCAACCACATGCTGTTCTGGATAGAAGTGGGCTGTTCCTCCTCTGTGGTGAGTAGTACTCCATTGTGTTGATGAACTAAGCATTTGAAAACTGACTAAAAATATCTGGATACTAGCCATAATGTCAAATAAAATCACTAGGAAACCTTATTTGAACATTGATCTTAATTTGTTTTAGGTAAATAGCTGGAAGTGGGTCTTTATTTTACTTGTATTGTCAGGGCTAATCAGGGAGGATGCCAGAACTGAGCTACCATATAAGGATACATGAGAAGTTAACTAGCTAAAGAAAGGGATGTTCTAGGAAGAGGGAAACTGGCTGGCTTAAGACTTATAACACTGGCCGCTAACAAAATCACCAAGAAGCTTAAGGTATCAGTGCCCAGGCCTTTCCTGGGAATCCTGTACAGTTGATGAGAGATGAGCCTGGGCAAATCTATTTGCAAGATCTTTGCCAGTGTGCTCAACATTGTAAATTCAGGACTATTGTCTGCAGCTTCGGGGAATTTCTGATAAAGTGCAAAGGGCAAGAAAGGGACTCTTCCATATGATAACTAGCTTAATACTTTGGAAGTGGTGATGAGTTTAGGCAATGATTTTACTATGTGGCCAAAGCTGGCCTTGAATTCATGATTCCCCCCACCTCAGTCTCTAGACTTCTGGGGTTGCAGACATGCACCATTATACATGTTACTGGATTTACAAATATTCATGGTCTTCTTATTGCACAAAAGAGTTGGGAGAGTTTCATATATAAGGGTTGTGGGGCAGAAAATATTCAATACATCTGAGAACACAGTGTTCCAGGTTGGAAGACGGTAACAGGGAGGCCATGAGGAGGAAAGCGTCTCACACAGAGAGCGTGCTACATAGAAGGATGTGTACTATATTTTCAAAGGAGAGTCTGGTTGTTGCGTAGAAACATGTGATACATGCAAAACCCTTTGCGGTTTTGTAGTCAGACACATAATGGTCTGGGAGGGAGAGGAGGTGAGGAGCTGCTAAATGGGTTGAGGTGAGACTAGAAGGATGATTACTGAACAACTGAGCAGGCGCTGTAGAATTTCTGTGGGGCAATGAGACACTGATAATGTTGAGTGACTAGAGCCACACCCGACTGAAACTGTAATACTCTCCATTAAGGGAAGATACAGTGTGGGAGACAAGAGCATAGGTGTTGCAGGAGGACACATGTAGAAGTCGTTTTCACTCTGTGTCCCAGGCTGCTGTGAGATGAACACAAAATGTTTGTATACTTAGGCCTTTGGATTTGTCCTTTGGATAGCTTCATTATCCAAACTTTTTTTCTTATTATTTCTTGTGTGTGTTTTTTTTTAACGTTGTTAATATGTTTTTCTATTCATGCTGAGAGTTATTGTCGAATTTGGAAAGCGTTTCTTGCTTACTGTTTCCAACTTTTGTGATGAGGAAAGATTTAAGTTCTTTTGGCATTGATGACATTCGGAATCCAATCTGTTACTCTATCCATTTTGCAAGTTACAAATGAGGGGCCCTGAGAGTATATTTTTCTGTAGATCCACCAAAAAGCCACTTCATGCTGGCTCTTTCTGCTCTTTCCTACTTTGAAAATAGCAAGAAATGGAAGGAAGAAATGGCGGAAGGAATGAAAGGAAGAAGGGGACATTTTGCACAGCTATTATGCTCCCATTGTGCAGGAGAGCAAACTGTCACTCTGTGGTGTGAGGTGCACTTGACATTTTGCACACGGCACCCTCTTCCTGGATCACCCCTGTCTCTTTCCTGTTTACTGCTGAACTTGACCCTGGGACCATTATCCCAAACTCACCCACAGTCTCTATGGAAAGCCTTGTCCATTGAAGAGTGGGGAGGAATCATAGGCGTCTTGAAGATTTGGCCAGTCCATGACAGTACCCACTTCTGTCTAATCTCACAACATTTCCCACACCTTTTCTCTGAGAAGGTTCTATCCCTGAGTGAGAAAGAAGAACCCCAGATTTAGATGTCAGGATGACCTTAGTGGTACTTACAGGGTTGCAGTCATTTTCAGGGCCACACTTGTGAGCCCAGGGTGGTTGGGGTAGGAAGAGAGGAGTTGAGTTTTTCTCAATGGTCTGGAGCTTGCAGTGGGATTTGCAAGTAAAAGGAGGTTCCAGACCATGTGATGAATGATACTGGGCTGGTCTGAAGCAGGCTTTTAAAAGCCTATAGTTTTATCTACTTTTTAGGAGTTAAGGCTTTCTGATGACTCCGGCCCTTTCTTCTGGCCGCTATTTTACCAGGCCAAAGAACCTAGCTAGCTGCCTTGGAAACTAGTTTCAAATTATTTGCAGATGGCTGGAGGCAAATGAAAGCTGCCACAGAGGTGTCCCTGGGTCTGTTCTCTAGTCCCCAGACGAGAGAACCACGTGCTGACACTTGGATGTTTGTTTTACAGTATCATTTGACAAGTGGGATTTATGTGTCAAAGTTTCAACCACAGCCAAGAAAATGTCAGAGGGAGGAGAGAGGCAGCATGAGAAAATGGGGAGGGGCTGCATTTTTAACCCAGGAGTAGGTAATTTGGATGATGTCAAATCCAAACTGTACCAAATGCACAGGGAAATGAACCTGGCTGCCAAAGGCCTGAATGTCTTTGCCACGTTTTCCTCGGTGCTGTTCCCATCTTTGTCTGAAAGGAAACAATAATCAAAATATGAGGGTTTTTTTTCAGGAATGCATTAATAAAGAGAACTTCTTGGCCCAAGTTCCAACCCTTTGAAGCTACATTTAATTTGCTTATTAATCCTGGATCTGGTGTCCGGGGGACTCTAGGTCAATGTCACTTTGTACACACTTTGATAGCAAGTACCAAAGGGGAGCTACCCATTCATTCTTGGGATCCATGATGTATGCCACTTACTGAATATTCATAAGGCCTCCTAAACTTGGTTGGACTTTCCCAAGGCCATTGGGCTTAGGTTACTTTCAATCATTCTCCCACCTCCCACCCTGTCCTTTTGTTCCTAAACATTGTCCTTGAAAACAGTAGAATGGCCTAAATCCTAACTCTTCCCCTTTCATCCCTTGCTGAGTAGAGAGGATGGTGGGCAATTGAATGTTTAAGTTCCCTAAGCCCAGCGCTATTGTGTCCATAATAGAAGCATATGTGATGACTTCATGAACTATCTGATGACACGCAACAGTATTTAGACTCAGTAAGGAAAAGTCGTGAGCTATGCCAGATACAAGGCAAAATAACTGGGGAAAAAAGATGTCCTTCATACAAGCCTCCCTCGTTCAGGGACTGCCACCTACCTATTCACTCCAAATAAACTCAAGAAGGAGGTACAGCCGTGACCACTGTGGCTTACACCAAGTGAAATAAAGGGTTAGGAATAAGTCACCGTGAGCATACCCACAGCAGCCTTATGCTGTCCATTCCATCCTCCAATGTGAGGCAAGGACCTCAGCATCAGGCCCCACTGGCTAGGAAAGCCCTCTGCAGCCTGAGTGTGTGCGGTCTCCAAGCAGCATAGTGGCCATCAGATCAGAGTTTCAATTGCTGTGCTGAAATGCTGGGATTTAGCTAAAACACAGAATCCGCTGGTTTGAATCCTCATGTCTGGGTTGTTAATGAGAAACTAGAGGACATCGGTCAATACTAAAATCAATGCTTGTGTTTCTCTGGCAGAGACAAACCCTGAGACTTCCCGAGAGACTTCCATCTCTTCGCACCTCTCTTGTCCTTCCTGTGAGAAACAGAGAATATGTGTTCTACCAAATCTAGGGCATCAAAGTGTCCAATTTTCTGATCTACAGATGACTAAGTAATTTCTCCCAGTGGAAATGGTGTTTATGAGGGAAATATCATTGGTGCAGTTGCTGCCTAGTTAAATTCTGGGATGCGTGCCTGGAACTGATGGGCATCAAAACGACTTTATGAAGTGGTCCAAAGCTGACTTTGTGATTTAGAAATTTGGGAAATAAAGAGATGAGGATTTTGGAATATTCCAATGATGTCAGCATGTAACTATGTGCTATCAGCTGCTGAGAAGTGGCTTCTTGCTGATAGAACTAGCTTGAACTACCCATTAAACAACAGCAACAAGATTCAAAGGCCAAAGACAATACCCACTAACTAGTTTTTCACTAACTCTGTTAAGGTGATCTGTTACTAATTAAAAACATTAATTTTATTGGTTAGTTATATAAGAACTTCTTCATGCAAGTGTGTGTGTGTGTGTGTGTGTGTGTGTGTGTGTGTGTGTGTGTGTGTGTGTGTCTGGATGTATATGAGTATGTGTGAAACTCAAAGAGTGAATTCTAGACATTCAGCTAGCAGATCAATGTAGAGAAGGAAAGGGCAAGGCCTACCTTCTCTTTATGCAATAACTTTTATTTCAGAAGTGATACATTTTAATGTTTACAATCATATTATGTGGAAGCAGGATGGGGAGAAAGGTTTAGGCACACTTCTAAACCTCTTCATAGGTCAAAGAGGGAAAGAATGAGCTAGCATATGCCTCTCTGACTGTAGAATATGAGACTTGTGCTTGCAACCCTGGCCTTCATTTATAGCATATCCTAGGAGTTGGGCTCATTTCTGAAAGTCCTGAGTCTAATGGAGGAGGCAATTTCAAACTCCTGATTTGTTGACATGTAGGATGGGGGTGGTTTGAGCTTTAAAGACTGATGAGCTGTACCTAGGACCCATGTGAGAGCAGAAATGATAACTCGGTGACAGCAACCAAGTGTGACAAGGCGGTGTTTTCTTTAGTTGAGCTAAGCATTGGGGTCAGGGAAAATGAGTGTAATGGTTTGGCCATGGTACTCAGAGATCCCAGCAGGAGGGACTCCAAGGTGCTGCCAGGAACAAGCCTAAAATGACCATGCAGCTCAAATTGGTTGAGCAAATGGCAGAAAGAGAAGTTTGGGAGACACGTGGGCCTAGGAATGTTCTGGAAAAGTCACACTTAAGAGTCTAGAAGCAGACAAATCACAGGTCCATCATACAGAATAAATTCTTTCTGAGGGAAAATGCCTCCAAATGTTTATGCTGAAACACAAGGGTTAGTTTAGGAGATGGGTTGGGAGGTAATTAGGAGAAAAGCACTATTGTTGTGAATGGTCTTCATGCTCTTGCATGTGAGAACTAAGCTGGTGCAATGGCATGGACCTATCCCTCAGAATTCAGGAGGCTGAGGCAGAGGGATCATGAGTTCGAAGTCAGTCTAATGTACATAGCAAAACTATCTCAAGAAAGAAATGGGGGTGACAGTAATGGAGAGGTTTAGAGACATTTACACTTCTTTCTGTTACATGAGAACACAGTTAACTGACCTCATTTATGAAACTGAAAACTGCTCTCACAAGACTTCATTTTGGTGCCTTAAGTCTTGCCTGACTTCCAGAACTGTAATAGTCTCTGCTCTCTTCATTTACCCAATACATAGTATTTCATCAAAATCACCCCAAAGGACTAAGATAGAACACCTCCGGGCAGTGGCAACATCTGGATCGTGGCCTTGAAAGTGGACTTCTCTAGGGAAATAATAGGACCGGCCATGGGACTGTGAAGCTGGGGAGATGGTTTAAAGATGGGTGCCCTTCACCTAGAATGCCAAGGCTTCTGGCTGAAGACACAATTCATGTAGACACCAGATAACTGGGCTTCCGGGAAGCTGCTGCCATTGTTGCTGTTTTAAGTATGTGTTGCTACATCTTGGATTAGTAGTGCTGGTAAGGACTTGCTGATGTCAAAAACACCAGCAGAGAAGACCAACGTGCTGGCCCTGTGCTAACACCGCTAAGCATCTGGGGCAGTGTAGAGCCTGCCCTTGCCCTTGGAACTGGAGCAGAGGAGGGTTGCTATGGCTCTGCCTTTGACTTATTCATGTAACGTTGGACTTCATAACAACCTTTCCGGTCTCCTTATCTATGAAATGTGAATCTTGGCTTATGCGGTTTCCCAGGAATTCTCTGGCTCCATCTCACATTCAGTTTCAGCAGAATGTTGGTTTCTAACCTTTCCCAGGCTGCTGTTGTTTAGCCTAATTGCTATCCCTCCACAGACTCCACGCTGCCTGACCTCACCCTCAGATTACTCTTTCTCTCCACTTAGAGATAACAGCCTCAACTACCTCAGGATAATTCCACCAGCTGCCAAAACTATTTCCAAAATGCAAACTCGTGGTTGCTGACTCACATGCTGCAGGGAGGCACTGGCTTTGCCTGTGCTGCGGCTGTCCTCAGAAAGCAAGCCTTGGGAGCAGAGTCAGGAAACGGGCCTTTCAGATGTCTTGTGGGGGAGTCAAAGGAGGAAGAGAGACATACCATTAAAGCTACCACAAGTGTCACTTCTAAAATGTGAGAAGTATACATGGCCCCTGCATTTGGGTAGCTTAAAACCGAAAATATATAAGCACAAAAACATGTATCTGTACATCATTGGCAGAGAAGATAAATACAATTTAGGTGTCAACAGAATGACCCAAGAACACTCTGCCAAGGCCAAGTCTAGCTGACAACACATATGTAGAGTTCATATATGGAAGTCCAACATCACAGGAATGAACGAGATGTGGGTAGGAAAAGAGTAGGGGTGCAAAGACAGACCCCCTCAGTGCTGCATTGGAAGGGCACCCTTTTCTCTAGAGCCAGGTGATCAGGAAACAACGAAGACACAGAGTGACCAAGTCAGGGAACTAGGCAAGCGCAGCCACATAGCACTGCAGAAATCGCAGGCCAGTGAAGAAAATGACAGTATTAAGTGCAATCAGTTCTAGAGATGCCCTTTCAGAGGAGGAACTGGAGATTATATAGAAATCAGGAGAGAGATTAAGACTTGGTCTGTGGTGTAGCAAGAGAGAATTGGTTGGAAACATTAGATTAGAAGTAGGCACAGCAGATGAAACTTGAAGCAGCAAAGAAAGGACCACACTGAGAGGCAAAGGAATAGGAGAGGGGAACGATTTTGAAGTTGAAACTAATACACAAGCACATATATTAAAGTGGATGTTACATTGTTTTATATCATGCCAGTATCATGCTTTGAATGTGAAATGTTCTCAGGAAGCCAGGGATACCCTTCCGATAGGGCATGGAACCTTTAGGGGGTGGGATCGACCTGGTAGTAGTGGGGCGCACCTTATGTATAACACACAGTCCATCAGCTTTCAGACAAGCTAGCTGTTCTGTTTGTTTTGTTTGTTTGTTTGTTTGTTTGTTTGTTTGTTTGGTCCATTAAGATGTGAGGAGGCCGGGTGACAAGCCCTTGTCACTTTGAACGAGGTCCTACCTCCTCTGCCAGGATGCAGCATATCCTCTTAGAACACGAGCCAATGTTTTAGGTATTTTGTCCCAGGGACAAGAAATGTGACTGTCACATGGGGGCATGGTTTCTCAGCATACCAAGCAGAGGAACACCGGAAGACAGGGTGAGTTAGAAAGTTCTGGAAGCAGGAAAATGAGAGCAAGAAATCGACTGTATCTTGAAATGTGTCCCAAGTTGGTATGAAAACAACCATTGTCTCATATAACCGATGGGACAATTTTGAGCAAACAAGAAATAATATTAGGTGGGAAGGTGGATTCCCACCTCTTATTGCCATGGCTCCCTTGTCTGTCGATAGCATGTGGCGTTCTCTGATGCCATCAAAAGCTTTCACATGCACTTCTCCACATGGTGAATTTTTGAGAACCATGTTGGTGTGAAGCACAACCATTGAGTGGTGTCAAAAGACTTCACCGGCCATGGTGTAAAGTACTTATTTCGCCAATTTTGTAAATGGACTCTAATAACAATCTGATTCATGGGAGACTCGTTTTGTTTTTGTTCTTGTTTTAGACAAATTCAGATCTGCAATTCCCTCCTTCCCTTCTGGGCACGGCTTCTTCGTAGGTGACTTCTTAGACTCTTCTCTTTTTACATCGTTAACCCACAGAGCCCACTGAGTGCTGCTAGTGTACACATGGGTGTGGGACCAGTCACTGTCCCATAGGCAAGCAACTAAGGACCCCACCATAGAAGATGGTTATTGGCACTGATGGCTCCTGCCCCCAGCAGCCATCAGTGCCAATAACAATCCTCAAGTAGTGGAGCTTTGTCAGGCCCTCTCCCATACATACTACAGTGCGGCTGTTGTGATCTTGTGCATGCAGTCACTACCACAGCGAGCTTGTGCGTACAACGGCCATGTTGTTTGTGGAAAGCACTGGTTCGCGGTGGTCCTTCACAACCTTGGGGTTCCAGCATTTTCACCCCCTCTTCTGAAATAATTCCAGAGTCTACAGAGGAGGGGTGTGGAATAGATGTCCTATTTAGAGCCGAACACCCAGAGTCTTAATTCTCTGCAGGCTGACTGTGCTAATCTCCCTTGGTGCGGAATAGATGTCCTATTGAGTGCCATCATCGCACAATGTTACTCTTCACATGTTGACTGGTTTACCAATTGCCATCCGCTGCAGAAAGGAACTTCTCCAAATAGTGTGAGATAAGTTCCCGTTGTTTAGCTTATGTTTGTGAGATTGTCTGTTGGAAAGGACAAGGTTTCATCTCATTGATGAATTATTAGCATATTTCATGGTAGAAATATGCTTCACTGTGTATAATTACATGCTGAGGGAAGATTTTAATTCTTTCCAATTTTTGGCAGTGATGAGTAGTTCTGCTATATGGTTCTGTGTATGATTTTTGGTGAGGCATGTGAACATTTGTGCTTAGTCTATCCAGCAGTAAAATTATTGGGTTATAAATAGTCACAATGCACATTAGCTTTATTAGTCAATGCTAAGTATTCCTTTCTCTTTTAAAACAAATTATGCTGTTATTTAATGACATTAAAATTTCAGTTGTGCCTCACCATGGTAGTGTCTGACTTTATATTTTACATAACCTGACAACTATGAAGTTTGTGAACTTCAATAGCTATTTTTTAGGCATTTTGGTATTTTCTTGTAGTCATGAAATATAGTATTTTCCCATCTCTTTACTTTTTATTGATATGTCAGTGCTCTTTATATATTCTTTTAAAGCCTCTGTTTAATTTCAATTATCCCTTTCTCATTCATTTTCATTTGGGTTCTGCCATCAGTACCTTCTAAGGCAAAAGTTCTCCATCTTAATACTCACCTACCTTCAGCCATTGGTTTTATTGGTTCATACATTTTATAACCTGGATAAGACATTTTGTCCCCCAAAACACTGTGAAAGTGTTCTCCCAAGCTTTCTTCTAAGTGTTCTCCCAAAGCTTTATTGCTTTGGCACTCATGTTTAGCACACAACTATTCCTGTGCTGCCTTATTCAAGCTGAGCTACTGTTCGTGTAATATCTGAAGTAGAGATAAGATTACCTTTTCTACTCCACATCAAAATGACCCAGCAACACTTGGTAAGGTGGTCTTTATCTCCCCTGTGCTTTACAGCTCGTCTATTTATCAGTTAGATCCCATTACATGTGTGGGTATGAATCCCAGTGGGACACTGTTCTGTTTGACTATTGTGAGAATACAAAAGCAGTTCAATCACTGAAGATTACAATGTGCTCTCTTTTTAGTGTCAGTTTTTCATACTATTTATTTCCACTCTTTCTTTGATTATTCCTGTCCCTCTGTTTCAATATAAAAGTTAGATTGTGCATGCCAAAGTACACGCACACACACACACACACACACACACACACACACACACACAAAGAAACATTACTCTTTGATGGGATTTTACATGTATTATATACTGATATACATTGGGTTATACACTATATATTAATTTTGTAATATCTTTGCAATATTTTATCTTCTAGCCATTCAGAGCTAGTTGTTGAATATTTCCATGGACCATTTTCAATTTTTCTCAATAATATCTTGAACTCTTCAGTGTAGACATTGTATAAGCATGTCCTTGAGTTATAAGTAGTATCATTAAATTTAAATGTCAAAATATAAGAAAACATTTCATTTTAAATATTAGTTGTATATGCACCAGCTGTGTAAAAGTTCTTTAACCATTTCTGAGCTGGTGAGGGGCCATTTCCTGCAGACTTTCCTGTCATATTTTCATGGCAGTCTCGTTCTTCTCTTCCTACTTGCTGAGACCATCTTTTTTTCTTTGTCGATATAATAAGATCTCAAATATAGTAGTGAATGGAAGAGGTAGTGATCTTTGATCCCAAGCTCATGGAGATAGGGTTTTCTAGAGAGCAATTAATTGTTATATCTCTTGGAGTTTCCATCTACATCCTTTACCAGAGTAGTAAACTGACCCTGTCTGTGGCTTACTAAAAGTTTTGAGATGAGAAGTTGCCATTATGTCTTCTTAAATTTTTGCAATTACTGGGATGATTATGTAAATTTTCCCTTGGTCTGTTATATATAACAGAAGTGTGTGATAAATAGCTTCATCTACCTTTATTGATATTTAAATTTAATTTTCACAGACTGGTCTATAAGTTTTTACTTTTATGACATTTTCATATTCTGAAATCATTAATATCTTTATTAAATAACAATCTCTATTCTGAAAATTTTTGTATGAAATTTATGTCATTTTTATGTATTTGGAGATTTATTTATAAAATCAGGCAGAGTTGGCAACATCTACATTAAAAGATTCTTACACACAGATTTACCTTCTTAATGTTCTCTTAGTGTCCTTGCTAACAGATTTTATACTTTAGAAGATTTTCAGATTTACCATACCCTTAGCTTTCCTTGTTATTAGCATTCTGCTTTAATGTGGAAGATCTTGAAGGTCAGCTTGATGGGATATAGAATCATCTTGAAAACAACTACAAGGTATATCTATGAGGGAGTTTCTAAATTGGGTTCCCTAGGGTGGCAAAATTTGCCCTACCTAAGGACAGTACTATTGCATGGCCTAGGGTCCTGGACTGAAATAAAGGAGAAAATGAGCTGGAGACCAGTATTCCAGGGTTGCTGCTTCTTGACCATGAATGCAGAGTTGTCTAGCCACCCCAAATCCCCACCACCCCAACGCTCCCGCCATGATGGATTGTCTGCCCAAGAACTGAGAGCCAAAAGAAATCATTTCTTAGGTTGCTTCTTGTCAGGTCTTCTGTCATAACAATGAAAAGGTAATGGTACAGTATAATTACATCTACTATATGTTATGTAAATTATATGTTATATACAATGACATTTTGAGACAGGGTCTCATATAATGCAGACTGTCCCTGAATTCACTATGTAACTGAGGTTGACTTCTCATCCCTGCCAGGCCTCAACCTCCTGAGTGATAAGAGTGAACTTTCATGGTTTATTAAATGCCGGAGGTCAAGCCTGTTATCAGGCATGGTATGCTTCCAACTGAGCTCAGTCTCTAACCCATGCACTTCTTACAACCAATGAAACAAAACTGATCCTTTATTTACTATACTCCATGGGTGATGAAGATTCCTTTGATTTACCAGATAGAATATTTCTTTTCTGAGATCTTGTCTAGAGGATGGAATTGCATTTAGTTGTTATATCTCTTTTGGTTCCCCTAGTTGTAACAATGCACATACTGTTCTGGCTTTGTGATAATCCAAACTGATTTTAGCCATAACAGTCAGACATTCTGCGTATCCATGCTTCGAATTCATCTGTTATTTTCTCGTGGTTAGACTGAGTTTATACGTTTTTCTCCTCTAGTTTGCTAGGGTGAAAGCATAAAGAATTGACCCTAGATATTTTCTAGCATGTGCATTTAATAGTAAAATTCCATCTTTCTCCCCAAAACAGATTTTTTTGCTTTTACTATTTCTTTTTAGTACAAAATATTTAAAATACACTTTCTGAACCTCTTTAGTCTGTGTGGTATTTAGAAACGCTGTTTAATCTGCAGATATTTTGAGGTTTCCAGATATCTAATTTAATTCTCTTACGGTATGAGATAGCATTTTGCATTATTTACCTTTTCTTACCCATTCTATTTGCTGAGGTGTGCTTTATAGCCCAGAATGTGGTCTCTTCTGGTGAATTTCCTGTGTGGGTTTGCAAAGAATGTCCCGCTGGCATTGGATGAAGGATCCACTAAGTGTCAAATAAGTGTGGTTGCTGGTGCTATTCAGCTGAACTGGGTCCTGACAGCAATTACTGACAGGGCCTGGAAGTCTCTGGGCATTGTGAATCCCAGACTGGGTAGGAGAAAGACCACTGACCCAAATCATCATGGCCGGATTAATGAAAACAAGCTTTTAAATCCATGTGATCATGGCTGCATCACCCTGTGGCAGAGTTTGAGAGGTCAGTATTAGATGTGAGGACAACCATGGTTTTATAGCTCAGGGATGGGTGGTTTCCAAATAGAGGGTATGGGGGCAAAATAGGGAGGATTACAGGAGCAGAACTCGAATATAACCAGTTAGTCATAATGGCCCCAAAACAGAGACATGGTTGCAAGGCGGTTGTAACAATAGTTTGCCATAACAAGGAAAGGAAGACAAGCCTTTTGGAAGGAAGGGAAGGTTTTAAGATGGTTATTTTCTTTCTGAAGCAAAGACATGATTACCATTCCTGGAACCAGCAGGACAGAAGCATTTGCAGTTAGGGTTACAGGTGGGGCACAACCCGAATCTGGAAACAAAAACCAGGTTTAGTTATAAACAAGAATGAGCCTGGTTTTTCTTCATGCTAAGATGGCTTCCAGCCCAAGATGGAGGCAGGGTGCTTCTTCAGCGTGGCAGTGTTTGTCAGCTTCTCCGCAGAGCCCATCCGTTCTTGCTTCAGCCTCTTCAAAGCTCTGATGTAGCCAGCACACACAGCTTCCATGTTTTCTCCAGGGTGGCCCCTTTCACCCTTAGGTAATGCTCTATCTTTGATCACGTTACCTTTTATGGAGTCATCTTTGTCTAACATTGCTCTAGCTAATTCAGCTCTTATGTTTTAATACTAGAGTCATACTCATTTTCAGCATCATGTATCATTTTAACCACCTCTTAATATTTAGGGTAAAATACACAGAACTGAGTAAAAAATAAAATAAAATATRTTTAAAAACCTAACTTTACAATCTCTACCTTTTAAGGTTCATAATTAGCTCACTGAAAATTTAAGGTCTTTTATTTTGAGATGAGATCTTGCTTTATCTTAGGCTAGTCTCAAAATTGGTATGTAGCTGAGAATGACCCTAATCTTCTAATCTTTATGCCTCTACTTGCCCAGGGCTAGACTTGCATGTATGATTGCTACCACACTCAATTCATAAAGTGCTAGGCATCAAACCAAGGGCTCCTGCCTGGGAGACAAGTATTGCATTGACTGAGTTAAACCTCCTTAATATTTAAAGTTATTATTAATGGTTAGTTTAATATCCACTATATTGTAGCCATTTTCTATTAATTGCATTGTTTTCTCCTTCTTTAATGTGTTCCAGTTTCTACCTTCTCTTAGCAATACTAACTATAAAAAATTCAAAGCCTTAGTATAGGTTGTACTCAAGCATACACTATAACCTCATGGTTCCTCTAAGTCCATTCACCGGGTAGGTATTCTGGGCTGCCTTGCAGGTACTTTGCAGCAGAGTCTTCAAACTCTATTTCCTTTCTGTTACATTATAGTTGCCCTTCATATCATCCATGCCCTGTAGTCATCAAAGATACACTGTTGCTATTTAACCTTGAACCAGCAATGACTCCCATATAAATGTACTGTTTCAAAACAGTACATTTCCCACCCGCCCCCTCTCTGTCTGAAACAGAAGGATGGCTTGTCTTCTCTTTTCACCTAAGAATCTGGTATGGTTTGTGAAAGTAAAAAAAAAGAGGGTCCCTTTAGAATTTCCCCTTCCCAAGCTTGAAGCACATGCCTACCTAACAACTCCATTTAAGTTCTCGTGCAAGCATTGGCTCCTTCTGCTTTTGCTGAAGGTAAACTTAGAACACCCATTACTTGGATCTCTGTATTCACTTGGCTGCAAACCTCACAGAAGAATTGGAGTGTGTGACCTCATGTTCCTGGTTGATCTAAGACTTTGTTCAGTTTGTATCTTGTGAGGATGAAAGCGGTGGTTTCCAAGTTTCTTCCCATGTCTAAAAAAAGTGGTAGAAATGTCTCATTTTAAAAATCCCTGATAGCGGTAACAAGAGACCCCATTCTTCTGGTCAGATCCATTAGTTTAACTCACAGCCGTCTCCCACTGACTCGGCAGCTCCTCAGTGTTATTAAGTTCTGCTTTTGTCATTATTTGGGTCCTTTCCCTTCTAATTTTCCAGGAATTTATTTGCTTTTGGTTCTTTTCAAGTGTGTGTTTATAAGTAGAAACTCCCCTCTCAGCACTGTGCTAAATGTAGCCTACTGTCTCGTTTCTGCAATGTTAACATGTTTATTTGGTTCAATGGATAAGGCCATATTTTTGTTATCATTCAAATAAACTATTTCTTCATCTCATTGTGTCTTCTTCAGTTTAGAAATACAAACTTAATTTACAAAGTCTTAGTAATTAAACACCAACCTTAGTTCTTTTTCTTTTCAGAACTAGGATCAAATCCAGGGCCTTGGACTTGCCTGCTCTGACACTTAGATGGACCCACAGTTCTTTATATTACTGAGTCTAGCCTACTTTCAGACACTATCATTGGGAATTACTTTAAGCCTTTTTAAATGCGTTGAGGTTTAGTTTAGAGACAAGTATAGTCAATTTGGATAAATGACCCATTTATACTTTAAGAAGAATGTGAATTGTGTTATTCTTTGTATATGTATTTTTCTCCATATGCGTGTTCTTTGTGTATGTATTTTTTCTCTATATACATGTGTTACCTAATTACTTTATTTAGATGACCCATGTCCATACTCACTTGTGGTAAATTGACTTATCAGTGGTGAGATATTACTCTTAAAGCCTTTAACTTTTTCCTTTTATTCGTTTGAAGTTTTATTTCTTGCATTTTGAGTCTGTGTGCCTTTAGTTATACTCAAGTGTAGAACTGCTAGATTCACATGACTGGATGAGCCTTTATTGTTAGGAATTACAGTATCCCCTCTACTATTAATATTACGCACATGCTTTACATGGGCCCATCATTTTAACGCAAAGGCAACAGTTGGTCTTAGGTGTTGTTTATGCTGTAGGATTGATAAAGGTATACCGCTGTCCATTTGGTGTCTCACAGAATAGCCCCACCATCCCTTATTTTTCTCTCAAACTCTACACAACTACGGATTGCTCTCATTCTGCTTTCTGTTGTTTCGTTAGATATGCTTGATATTTTTTATCAGCATATGGTTATTGTACATAGTAATAGGTTTCATGAAGGTATTTTCTTAAGAGTGTATGCTATATCTGGATTGTGCTCCATGCTGCTAGTTCTCCTTGTCCCAATAGACAGTTCACTTCTCCTTTTTTGACATAAATGATTTTATTTGTTTACATAAAATCTAAAGCCCCTGAGTGGGAGGAAGCATGGACAGTTTTCTCTGTGGATCTGTCTTACATTGCTTAATCTGATGGTGCTCTCCAGTTGCCTCCATTTTCCTGAAAATGACACAATTTCATTCTTATTTCTGGATGAGTGAGACTTCACTGTGTATGTGTGCCACATTTTTTGGCATTCACTTGCCAGTGCTCACCTAGCTCACAACGTTCATAACTTTGCTCTTATGGACAGTGCTACAGGAAACATGGATGTGTAGGGACCTCTGTGGTATGTCGACTTCAGAGCCCTTCAGCCCAAGGTTAAGCAATCCTTAACCATGAATACCTAGTCCTTTGAGTGGTACAGCTGGCTCATATAGTAACTCTACTTTTAATTTTTGTTTTTGTTTTTAATTCATGAAGTTCAGTATGAATTCTATAGTGACTGGACCTACTTAAACCCCTACCATCAGTGGATAAGGGTTCCCTCACCTCACATTTCCTCAACTTTCCTAATGCTGTGGCCCTTTAGTATAGTTCCTCATGCTGGGGTGACCCCAACCATCAACTCGTTTTCATTGCTACTTCATAACTGTGATTTTGATACTAACATGAAGGTCAATGTAAATAATTTTGGAGACAGAGGTTTGTTAAAGAGGTTTGAAACACTGGTCTAGATGATGGGATGTGTCCATGGCTGTGGCTTTTCATTATTGGATAGGCAACAGGATAAATATGTGGCTTTACTTCAGTCAGTACTAGCCCCTCCAGTCTGACTTTCAGTTCTGAGAGGTTTGGTTGATTCCATCCTATACTGTACCTTTTTAGCAGTCTTGAAGATAACCTGAGGTATTTTTCAGATCCTCTTCTTTAAGGTTCCTGAATCTCTAAGACTTCAGTCAGCCCCACCCCTCCCTTTGGAGACTTCGAGAAATACTGTTCTGTTTTTAAAAAGTTACTTGGTTACAGAGTCCTTGTCTGAACATATTAATATTTGGGAAATTCCTCTGAGGGGAAAACCACTAAATGCTGGGCTTATTTATTTGGATTTCCTATCTCCAAGATCTTGGTCTCTGAAGTCCTGGATGTTTTGGCATCCCTGACTGTAACTTATGTGTCCTCAGCCTGTGAGATTGCCTAAAGCCCTGCTGGCTTCCCTGCCTCGTCTTTGCTCTGTTCAAGGTCAACCCTCGTCCAAGGCTAGAATTCACAAATGCCCTGCAGAGACATTTGCTGCAGAGAATGTCAGCTCCATTTTCTTCCTTCTTTCTGGGTCACGGCCCATCAACTCTTGGTCGCTTTAGTAGATCTCTGATAATCTCCAAGAGAATTTTCTCTAGATTTTCGAGTCGTCTCCTCAGATACAAAATCTACAGAAAGCTATTCTCAATGTGGAAGTGATTGAGCAAACACAGTCACAGGTTTTTTAAAAGTTTTTTTTTTTTTTAAAAAAAAGCTGGAACTTTTACATTGCTTCGTTTGTTCAATGAACTACTTTGCCCTCTTTTAAGCTCTTCTATAAGATCCTAATGTTATGAAATTTTAGACCCAAGTCCCTTGATGACCCTATAACATTTTTTTCTTAAATAAATGAGCACGTTCTCCAAAATTGAAGAATTTAACTTACTGTAATCAGTGGTCTTTAGTTTCCTAACTCTCTGACTCAAACTTCTCAACTCTGGCTGCATATTTGAACTGTGTAGGGAGATTTAAAACTGCGAATATATAAATCCTACAATTAGACGCTCTAATTTAACTGGTCTGGAGTGAAGTTTTGCTTCAGAGAAAGAGTTGGATTTCCCTAAGCAGTGACAGTGTATAGGAAATTGCTGCCTTTAAGTGTAATTTTTTTCTAGTTTGAGTAACTGTCTCAAATCTATTAACATTCACAATTAAGGAAAACAACATAATTTAAAAAGTTAGATCTATTTCTTTTTAGTTTGTGTGTATTGGTGTTTTGTGTACATGTAGGTCTTACTTTGGGTTTTATTTCTGTGAAGAGACACTACGACCAAGGCAATTGTTATAAAGGAAAACTTTTACTTGGGTCTGGTGTACATTTCCAGGGGGTTGGTTTATTATCATCATGGTGGGAAGGAGACTTGGTGCTGGAGGAGCAAAGAGGTCTACATCTTGATTTGAAGGCAACAAGGAGGACACATCTCCTAATAGTACCACTCCCTATGGGCCAAGCATTCAAACACATGAGTCTATGGGGGCCAAACTTAATTTAAACCACCATAATGTAAGGCTCTGCACCATGGGCTGCAATGCTGACAGAGGTCAGAAGAGGGCGCCAGATCCTCTGTAAGTGGAGTTTCAGTTGGTTGTGAGTCGCTGTGTGGGTGCTGGCAATTAAACCTGGGTCCTTAAGAAGAAGAGCCCATGCTCTTAACTGCCGAGCCATCTCTCCAGTCTCATCGATTTAGATGGAAAAGCACTCATAGCATGAGAGTTTCAAGCTGATTTCTGGTCATTTCAGCAGTTTCTGTATTTCAAGAGAATATAATAAGATGAGCAAAAACTGACCCCTCTCTTTTTAGAGGGTAAATAAAAGTACATGTAAAAGAGAGGGGGGAGGGGGCTTCCTGATGTTGAGGTGCATGCTCTTGAAGCTGAGCATGGAGCCCAGGTCTCCACCTCTGTTTTGTACTTCCTGCCCATGAGGCAATGACCCCATTCCTCATATCTTGCGCTGTGAGGTGCTTTGCACCACACATCCCCCGCCCACTGTGATGTGATGTGCTACCCAAAGCAACTAGGGCGTTTGAACGTGAGATTGTATATTCTAAAAGTGTAAGGAAAAGCAATTGCTTTCTTTTGCCTGTCACTCCAGGTACTTGTTCACAGAGCGGGACCTCACTGAGCAGCCAGCACTGTCCCAAGCAGATCGCAAGGAGAGAAAGATGTGAATGCAATGCAGACATCTAGAATCTAAATTCCCCAACGAGGTGAGGGTACACTACTCTGAAAACTGCTGATCTGTACTGTGCTAGCAGTGTTAATTCTCCTCCTCAAAATTAAATTGCCCACCTCTTTCACACTGCCTTCCACACTGGAAACCAATCTAAAGAGGCATTCAAGCCCTCTGACCTCTAGCAGATTGTTTCTGCAGTACGTTAGAGAGGCAAGGACTGTCAAAGTATTTCTTTTCCAGTCTCTCCTTCACCAAGTTTTTCTCAGGAATGCTCACTCCCTTTCTTCAAGGTATCAGTGGCTGCATTTCTGCCTGATCAAAACTTTTTCATGTTTCTGGTTTTGATTGCCAATTACCTTCTGTCCCTCCTTCTGTCTCCATTATATATCATTTTATAATGATAATAAAAATTATCACCTTTGATTTTCCCGAGGCTTTTGAAAATAGCCTATATATTATTCTCTTAATGCTATGTTAATTTGACAACCCCTAGCTGACACTCAGAGGGCCCTTGGTGACATCTG
Source organism: Apodemus speciosus (assembly GCA_002335545.1). Lineage (NCBI taxonomy): Eukaryota > Metazoa > Chordata > Mammalia > Rodentia > Muridae > Apodemus > Apodemus speciosus. The sequence goes on from BDUI01000004.1 coordinate 2,641,914, forward strand.
AGCCGCTTGTCAGGGGTTGGATGGTGTCAGCGATGTCACTGACCTGACTTTTTGTTTCTCATCTTCTGTAATGTGAGAACACAACAGCAGCTTCTGAACTCGATCTTCATCTGTCCCCAGACAAACATAGCATTACAACTCTGTCAATGCACAGATCCCAGACAGGGAATGCTTTAGCTGACATCATTCAAACCAATAGAATGAGAATGTGTGTGCTCAGTTCTGGACTATTTCTTACCCTCATCTTTATTCTTGGCAAGTGAAGGATAATTTGACAGGCAAATACCAAAAGAATGTCACATATACACAGTACGTATATTCTCCTGTCACCTTCTCTCAGTCAGTATATATATATATATATATATATATATATACACACACACATATATATATAATTCTGGCTTTTATTGTTCTCAAATTGTTTCTCGGATGTCACTCACCTCTTCTTCGCTACATTGTACATTTCATGGGGACATAAACCACAAGCTTATATTTCATTGCACCCTGGAAATTTTTCTAGTCATCTCTCTTCTAGGTCCCCACACCACCCTCAGTTTACCTTGCCTGGTACCAAACTCATAGCTGGAGCTCTTAATTTCAATTATTGCAGTTTCTTTATTCCTTCAATAAAAATATTTATTTAGTGTCTACTGTGTGCTAGGCAGTAGGTAGGTTGTAAAATATAAAAAGGAACAAAATATATTGTTTGGTGGTTTTCACTCAGCCAACACTAATTGTGGGATCCATGAGACCGGTAACCCTCACCGGTGTTAATAAGTGAGAGTGTCATGACTTAAGGGTTTATAGGGTGTTCTCATCCAGCCTTTGTAGTTCCCCATCTACTGTCACTGTGGTTATCCAGAGTTCTTGGTTGAAAATAATAGAAGTTAAACTTGAATTAACAGAAAGGACTTTTCTGTAGATTACAAAGTCTGAAGAATCAGGTTTAAGAACAGGAACCCCAGTGGAGCAATAGAGACATCAACCCACTCACAAAACTTTCGACCCAAATTTTCTCCTGTCTATAAGAAATGCAGGCACAGGAGATGGAGCAGAGACTGGGGGATTGGCCAATCAATAACCTACCTTGAGACCCATCTCATGGGCAAGCACCAATCCCTAACACTTTTAATGGTACTCTGTTCTTCTTGCAGACATGTTTTCCTCTGGGAGACTCCACCCAGAAGCTGACTAAGACAGACACAGAGATCCAGAGCCAAACATTTGATGGAACATGGGGACTCTTATGGAAGAATCGGAGGAAAGATTGCAGGCCCTGGAGGGGATATCAACTCCATAAGAAGGCCAACAGTGTCAACTAACATGGTCCCTTAGGGCTCTCAGAGTCTGAACCACCAACCAAAGAACATACATGGACTGGACCCAGGCCTCCCAGCTCATATGTAGCAGATGTGAAGTTTAGTCTTCATGTGAGTTTCAAACAACTGACGTGGAGGCTATCCAAAAGCTACTGCCTGTACATGGGATATGTTCTTCTAGCTGGGCTGCCTTGTCTGGCCTCAGGGGGAGAGGAAGCGCCTAGTCTCAGAGAGACTTGAAGCAGGGTTGGGGGTATAACCAGGGACCCCCATCCATTCAGAGGAGAAGGGGAGGGTGATGGGGGTTGGATTGTGGTAGGGGTGATCTGGAGGGGGGCAATGAGTGGGATGTAAAGTGAATAAGTAAAATTATAAAATTAAATTAGAAAAAAAGGAATGGTCTGAGATTTAAGGAAAGAAGGTGAAAATTCAGGCAAAATTCTCATGGTGCCACAGTAATAATGATTGACAACTGTTGTATCAATGGCCCTTGACCCTGAAGTCTCTTTAGGGACCAGAGGTAGGACGGCAGAACTCAGATCCCAGAACATTATGTGCACTGTCTCTGCTCCTTGTGTTCCACGTATCCAGACCCTAGGACCACATGGCGATCATCTGGCCTACAATAAAGACTCATGCAATGGCAGAATTCCCAGCCATGGGAAGGGCCCCAAATCTAAGAAGTCATTAGTATGATTGTATTCTTTTATCCTACTAATAATGGAATTTGTAGCCAGGCTAGAGAAAAATAGTTCCTTAGCAAAGGGTTAAATATTCCACACATGCCTGAAGTCAGCATTTTTCAATATAAACATTAATGGCTTCCTCAAGGAATGAGTAATTCAGAACACGATCACTCGTTAATTGGATTATCACAGAGGCTGGGGATGGAGGGGCGGTTAAGAGCACTTGTCACTCTGGCAGAGGAGCCAGGCTTGGTTCTCAGCACCCACGTGGTGACACACAATGTTTGCAATTCCAGTTCTGGAGCATATGACACCCTGTTCTGGCCTTTGAGGGCAGCAGGCACATTCCCACACACATAAAACAAATAAATGTTGATTTTTGTAAGGAGCATGCAGAATAGAGATGATTCACTCATTTATTTCCATAATTCTCTGTTGACCACGTATTAAATGGAGGATAGTAGAAGATTAGAAGATGCAAAACACGATTGTACCACGCCACCTCCCAGTTTGAGATTCTAGCATACTCCTAAGAAATTCCAAGAAGTTCAAACGTGTGTTGTAAAACTTAACATAGTCTCTCAGTTTCCCCTCTGTTCCCTTCTCCCCATCTTTGCCTTCACCCTCTCTTTTCTCCACCTCCCTCCCATTTTTGTTCTTTCTCAATACTTGGTACCTCTTTGGTTTTTTTTTTAAATTTATTTTTAATGAATTACTAACAAAAGATTTGGTAATAGTGAAATAGAGAAAAGTCTACAATGACAAAAATTAATATTAACATTTGGGTTTAAAGCAACACATTAATGTCAAAAGAATCCTGGCAATGAAAACAATGGCATAAAGAAAGAAGAAGACAAGGAGGAGAGGAAGAGGAGGAGGAAGAAGAGGAGGAGGAAAAGAAAGAGGAGGAAGGAGAAGAAGAGGAGGAAGAAGAGGACGAAGAGAAGAGGAGGAAAAGGCAGAAGAAGAGGAGGAAGAAGAGGAGGAGGAAAAGAAAGAAGAGGAAGAGGAAGAAGGAGAGGAAGAGGAGGGAGAGGAAGAAGAGGAGGAGGGGCTACTAAGCAAGGCAAAGCATACTTACTGTCCTTGTCCCTTATATCCAACAACCACTGGATGCCAAATTGAAGGAAATTCCACAATACTGTGGCCCACTGCACTGTGTCCAGTGTACATTGTGGAGATGCTATTGTGTGCTGTGCTCTTGACCAGGTGTGTCATGCTTGTTGTGTGTATCCTGTCACCATGAAGGTGTGACTCTGGCTCTTTGTGCTCTATGAGTTAACAGATGGATTCTTGGAGCTGCTAAGGAGCTTACCTAGTATAAAACGTCAGAGAGCCAACCCCGGCTTCTGCTGGCTCTGAAGCTGGAAGCTCAGCACTGTTCCCACAGCTTCTTAGGTAGGAGGGGAAGACTCTTTGTGGGACCTGCTCTAGGGAAGGGTGTTAGGGCTTGTAATAGGAGTCTTCTGATTCCTGACCTCAGGTAGCCTAAGGTCTGGTTGGTAAGAAGGGGTGGTTAGCATATCAGTTCCTCTCTCTCTCTCTCTCTCTCTCTCTCTCTCTCTCTCTCTCTCTCTCTCTCTCTCTCTCTCAATTTAGAGCATATAAACTTGCTTTCCAGGAGAATGCTGATGGTATTGTTTTTGACCATCAAATGGCTTCCCAGACATGTGAATTAGTTGCTGTGTCAGTGGGTAGTAACTGATGTCCTAGGCATCTTTGTATAATTCTGCCTCATTGGTGGAAACACAGGCTATGTCTGCCTTGTGAGCCCATAGAGGTATAAACTAAACTAGAGAGGAGTAAGCTCCTGGATCTTTCTGCAGACTGGTTTTGGTATGGACTATTATCTCCCATCTTCTCTTATATCAATATTAACGCTTTTACTTGTAAGACTCTTTTGAAAATAAGGGAGAGATGGAATGCTAGATTTGATTTGGCTACAATTGCCAAAGCCACTCCACATTTAACCTCATTTCAAAAGTGCCTTTGTGGCCGGTTTTTTTGTTTTGTTTTGTTTTGTTTTTGTTTTTGTGTTTAGAGTATTATAACACATTTTATAGGTCAGCGTCAAACAGTGAGACTCCAACAGTGTGGGGACCCAGGCTGGAAGCCTTGCCAGAACACACAGCCGCAATCCACTAATTTAATAGAAATACAACATTATGGCTGCAATTTTACGTACATGGAAATCATGGAAACTCACAAAGCCAATTCCTCAGCACAAAGATGAAAGAGGACAGCCCGCACTGTGATCAAACTGCCCACATGTCATTAACAGCTCCAGCTGTAGGGTAGAAGGCCCCCCCGCAGACTGAGATCTCACTAAAGCATACGTGTATGCCAGCCACCAGAGTGCTGGTGATCAGTTCTCTACTATCTGTCTAGATTGGGTGATTTCATATCAGTGCCGTTAGAAACCAACGTGAAAAGCAAGTGCTGTTCATGTGAAAGCCTTATCTTTTGATGAGAGCCATGCTTCCCGAGTGTGTCTTCAGGAGTGTTGGCACACACATCAGAAACTAGGCTCTGGGATCTCATTTGGGCTCAGTGTACAATCGGGTCTAACAACTAGAGTTTCATCTCCATATGGACTTAAATCTTTCTTGCTTGTTTTCAACTTTGGCTACATGTTAGAATCATCTGGAAGGTTTTTAAATACCCCCAGTGCTTAGGTTGCACCCAGGCCAATTCCATTATAATCCTCAGGTGTGTTAGGGCATCATCATTGTAAGTTTCCTCAGATGGCAGTCTAGGCTGACTGAAGTAAGACTCGCCCATGCTGGTCAGTCGCTCTCCTTTCTGTGCCTCCTTTGTTGTTACTTGCTGGGGTTCTTCTCCCTAAGATCTACCTATAATTTTCTCTGAACTCAGAATGCTTTTGTTACTCTGTGTAGTCTATCTCACCAGAAAAAAATRAAAAGGAATGCTTTTCTCTTATGGCCTTCTTGTGGGAAGGAAGGCTTTAAGTGGAACTCAGTGTTTTTAGCATCTTGTCATGGCCAACAATAGATAGGCAGAGACACAAAACTTGAAGGGACTTTCAGGGGAAAAATGTCTTCTTTTGACCATTTCAAGGACATTTATTTACTATGTATCTACAAGGCCTTGAGCAAGGCTGGCTTTTTAAATATGTGGGGCCTAGGGCCATTAGCATCAGACTTACCCAGACTCCCAAGACTAGACCATCAGTTTTGTATATCTGGAGATAGGAGCCTGGTCATTTGCTTTCTAACCAGCCTCATTAAATGACTCTCATGAAAATTACTAGGGCAGAATGGTGGCTCAATGGGCTTTGCACCCACATAAGGTTAATTTTCAGAATGGATAAGAAAGATGGACGGGTGTCTCAGGGGTTAAGACTACACACTGCTCACACTCATGTTGGATGGCTTCATCTCCAGGGGAGGGGATTCTATTCTGGCTTATTCAGGAAATGTGCATGTGTGCACAGTGTACACACATACATACCCACACACACACACAAATTAAAAGGGAGAACATTGAATTTAAAAATAGTTGATCTCAATGCCAATTCAGTTCATAGATAGGAATGAATCTTTTAGAAAATTCAGATACAGCATAGTTATCTACTTGTTCCCGAGACATCAGGTCTCCTGGACACAGGGTTTATTTGACTGCCTTTTTGTGTAAAGAAATGGCTCTTGAAATGTGTAATATCAAATTCCATGCACTAAAATTTCATCACTTCAACAAATGTTTTGATATGGCTTTGCCTACTACTTAAGCATACGACCTCAGACAAATACCTGACACCTTTGAATATCTTCATCGGCCACGTGAGCACCCCAAGAGCCCACAGCATCTGTGAGATCCTAATGCAGTCTGCTAAGCTCAGACTCCAAGTCACAAAGCCCCAACTGGGCCCAACTTCCTTTCTATTCCATTCTGGCCTCTAAATAGAGAAAGCTTGACTCAAGTTTATATCATTCCAAGCAAAGAACCCAGTGAAGTAGAAACTTTAGGGTTCCATGGAAAGTCGGTTGTGTTGGATGATTTTTTTTGCTGGGACAAACACTTGAAGGTACATTTTGCTGAGAGAGACTTGTGAAGGAATGTTTCTGCTAAAGCAAGCACATGAACGGATGTGTGATGAGGGATTCTTCACTAACATGCGTGTATCGGTCCACCTTACACTGCAAAGTCGAGCTCCCTTTGTCAGGACTCCATAGAGAGAAACATACCAAAAACCTCCTGGTTCTGTGCTACAGTTTGTTTTCCTGCTTCCACAGACTCAGCCAGTTGGCAGAGCGATGCCAACTTTAAGTTGGAGACTGCCTATACTTGAAAATGATTTTTCCAATCATTTCCAACTTAAGGTGGCTTCATGTGTAATCTTTCTACTTGAAGATATAAACGGGATATGTACCCTAAAGGAGCTAGGCATGGAGTTCGGGTCTTTAAAGGTGACTGGCAATGGATGTGCCATATTGTTTTTGTGGCTGGGCAGCAGTGGCCATTGGTCACTCAGGGACATAAGTGACCCTCTGCCCTGTGCTGAGTTGCTAAGCTACAGTAGTGCTTGTGTTTCTTACGCTACTCTCAACTTAGGATGGGTTTATTTAACGTCACCCAACTATGACCCCCTTACCCTCCAAAGGGAAGGCATACTTTGCCATATTTAGATACTCAAAGTTTGGCCAAAGATAGGTGACTGGTGAGGAGAAGGAAAAGGCCAAATTATACTACCAAGGAGATAGCCCAGGGTAGCGGCCAAGATGAGCAGAAGAAATGGCAGTGGGAGAGGATCAGGGGAGTGAGGAGAGGGAAGCAGGTGAGGAGGAGTGGGCTGAGGAGTGGGCTTCCTGGAGGAAATAAGATGTGAAGGAAGATGGTTCATGGAAGTTTTCCTTCTAAAGATGCACATTTCAATGCTTTCCCTCCCTCTGATATGACTTCTGGCGTCACCCACAGTGCTTGTAGATGACTTCAGCATCCAAAACAGAGTTGGATTATTAGGGTGCATTTGGGTATTGAGTATTGCATGAAGAATGAAGAGAAGAAAATTAAGATGTTTAGTCATTCGGGTAATATTTTATCACCACTTATTTTGGGGATTTAAAAAACCTTACAGAAAGACTGGTGGTAAGCAGATAAGTGACAGAGAGATTTCCTAGCACACACAAGACCCTGGATTTGGCTCCCACACTACAAACACAGAAAGTCACAGCAGTCCTCTTGCTGTCTCCCCACATCCTCTCTGCCTCCTTCACCATACTTCTCAGCATTCAGCATCATTGCTATGGCTGGAATGTAGTTCCCCACCACCCCATCAACTTTTATCTTCAATGTGACAATGGCAGGAAGAAGGAACATCTAGTGAATGACAAGGTCAGGATGGGTCCACCCTCACAATTGATATAAAAAGATGCTTAGAAGGCAGGTCGAGCACCAGGTACACAGAGATATCCCAAGTCTAACATCAATTGGGATGCAGCCCATCAGGTTTCTGCCTGTGCCCAGGGTCTGGGCAGCTCTGAAGGCCTTCTGTGTGCCAGCCCTGTTGGTGGAAGTTTGCACTGCAGAGTTATCGGCACTTAGAAAGGTCGCTGCAGCATCCATTGTCTTCACTCCCGGACAGAGCAGACAGGCAGCACCAGGTACACAGAGACAACCCAAGTATAATATTGCTTGGGGCAAGGCACACCAGGGTTCCAACAGCACCCAAGAATCAGCACATCAGCAATCTGTGCCAGGGGAAACCCAGTCATCCAGTGGTGCGGAAATAGCTTTACAGGCTCACAGGAAGTTCAAGCATCAGCCAGTGACAACAGGACCAACTAACACCAGAGATAACCAGATGGCAAAAGGCAAATGAAAGAATGTTACTAACAGAAATCAAGGCAATATGGCAGCATCTGAATCCAATTCTCCAACAACAGCAAGTCCTGCATACCCCAACACACCAGAAAAACAAGATTTGGATTTAAAAATGACTGGTCTTGATGCTGTTAGAGGAACACAAGAAGGACATAAGTAAATCTCTTAAAGAAATACAGGAGAAAATGGATCAAAAGTTAGAAGCCCTTACAAGGGAAACACAAAAATCATTTAAAGAAATTCAGGAGAATATGGGTCAAAAGATAGAAGCCAATAGAGAGGAAATGCAAAAATCACTCAAGGAAATACAGGAGAACTTGGGTCAACAGGAAGAAGTCATGAAAGAGGAAACACAAACATCTCTTAAAGAATTACAGGAAAACACAAACAAACAAGTGAAGGAACTGAGCAAGACCATCCAGGATCTAAAAGCAGAAGTAGAAACAACTAAGAAATCACAAAGAGAGAGAACTTTGGAGATAAAAAACCTTGGGAAGAAATCAGGGGCCATTATCAACAACAGAATGCAAGAGATAGAAGAAAGAATCTCAGATGTCGAAGATACCATACAAACTATTGACTCAACAGTCAAAGAAAATGCAAAATTCAAAAAGCTTATGACCCAGAACATCTAGGGAATCCAGGACACAATGACAAGACCAAACCTAAGATTTATAGGTATAAATGGAGAGTGAAGATTTACAAAGGACCAGCAAATATCTTCAAACAAAATTATGGAAGAAAAGTTCCCTATCCTAAAGAAAGAGATGCCCATGAATATACAAGAAGCCTACAGAACTCCAAACAGACTGGACAAGAACAGAAATATCTCCTGTCACATAATAATCAAAACCCCAAATGTACTAAACAAGGAAAGAATATTAAAGGCAGTAAGAGAAAAAGTCCAAGTAACACATAAAGGAAGACCTATCAAAATTACACCAGACTTCTGACCAGAGACCATGAAAGCTAGAAGATCCTGGGGAGATCTCATACAGACTCTAAGAGAACACAAATGCCACCCAAGACTACTATGCCTAGCAAAACTCTCAATCACCATAGATAAAGAAACCAAGATATTCCATGATAAAACTAATTTACACAATATCTTTCCACAAACACAGCCCTACAAAGGATAATAGGTGGAAAACACCAATACAAGGAAGGAAACTATGCCCTGGAAAAAGCAAGATAGTAACCTTCATCAAACCCAAAAGAAGATAACCACTCAAATATAAAAATAACATAAAAAATAACAGGAAGTAATAATCACTATTCCTTAATATGTCTTAACATCAATGGACTCAATTCCCCAATAAAAAGACATACATTAACAGACTGGATACATAAACAGGACCCTACATTTTGTTGCATACAGGAAACAAACCTCAGTGTCAAAGACAAACAATACCTCAGAGTAAAAGGCTGGAAGACAATTTTTACAAGCAAATGGTCTCAGGAAACAAGCGGGAGTAGCTATTCTAATATCAGATAAAATTGACTTTCAACCTAAAGTCATCAAAAGAGACACAGTACACTTCTTACCAGTCAAAGGAAAATCTAGTAAGAAGAGCTCTCAATTCTGAACATCTATACTCCAAATGCAAGGGCACCCTCATCCATAAAGGAAACTTTACTAAAGCTCAAAGCACACATTGCACCTAACACAATGATTGTGGGTAACTTCAACTCTCCGCTCTCCTCAATGGACCAATCAGGAAAACAGAAACTAAACAGGGACACAGTGAAACTACTTGAAGCTTTGAACCAATTGGATTTAACAGATATATACAGAACATCTTCCTAAAGCAAAAGAATATACCTTTTTCTTAGCACCTCATGGTACCTTCTCCAAAATCAATGATATAATTGGTCACAAGACAGACCTCAAAAAATATAAGAAGATCAAACTAATCCCATGCCTCCTATCAGATCACCATGGAGTAAGAGTGATCTTCAATAGCAACAAAAACAACAGAAAGCCCACATACACATGGAAGCTGAACAATACTCAATGGTACCTTCGTCAAGGAAGAAATAAAGAAAGAAATCAAAGACTTTATAGAATTTAGTGAAAATGCAGGCACAACATACCCAAATTTATGGGACACAATGAAAGCAATGTTAAGAGGAAAACTCATAGCCCTGAGTGCCTCCAAAAAGAAACTGGAGAGAGCATACACTAGCAGCTTAATGGCACACCTGAAAGCCCTGGAACATAAAAAAAAGCTAATTCACTCAGGAGGAGTAGAAGACATC
>BDUI01000004.1:2652783-2665579 GCA_002335545.1 Apodemus speciosus
GAAGAAGACCTCAGAAAATGGAAAAATCTTCCATGCTCATGGATTGGCAGGATTAATAGAGTAAAAATGGCCATCTTGCCAAAAGCAATCTACAGATTCAATGCAATCCCCATCAAAATGCCAAATCAGTTCTTCATAGAGTTAGAAAGAGCAATTCTCAAATTCATCTGGAATGACAAAAAACCCTGGATAGCTAAAACTATTCTCAACAATTAAATAACTTCTGGGGGAATCAGTATCCCAGACCTCAAGCAGTACTACAGTGCAATAGTGTTTAAAAAAACTGCATGGTATTGGTACAGGGACAGGCAGGTAGATCAATGGAATAGGATTGAAGACTCAGAAATGAACCCACACATCTATGGTCACTTGATCTTGGACAAAGGAACTGAAACCATCCAGTGGAAAAAAGATAGCCTTTTCAACAAATGGTGCTGGTTCACCTGGAGGACAGCATGGGATTGCAAGTTGGTACAACCACTCTGGAAATCAGTCTGGCAGTTCCTCAGAAAACTGGGCATGACATTTCCAGAGGACCCTGCTATACCCAGAGATAGAGAGAACCCACACCTAGAGGTTGTCTTCTGACTGCCACACATATACAATGACACACATATGCCTCCCCCGTAATAAAGAAATTCTCCTGAAATTCTCAGCCTGTAGGTTTGGATCCCTTTGGGGCATTGAATGACTCTTCCATAGAGGCCACATATAAGATACCTTACTTATCAGATATTTACATTATGACTCATAACAGCAAAGTTGCAACAAAATAATTTTATGATGGGTGGCCATCACAACATGAGGAACTGTGTTAAAGGGTTACACGTCAGGAAGGTTGAGAACCAGTTAGAGAAGTAAGGAAAAATCACACAGGTACACTTTTTTTCCTACATGGCACTAGATTTTCTTGACATATCGTTTCTTGCTTCCTGACCCTTGGCCTACCCTCTTTTTATAACTAGTACAAATCGTTCATATGTCATTTCTTAGCCTCGTCTCTAAGATTGGCTTGCAGATTTCATTTTTGAGTCCCTTGTTTTCTGACATTTCAGGAAGTTTTTTCTCACTTCTGCTTTCCAGGGTCTTATACTCAACCCTAAGATCCTGGGATCAGTTCAGTCCTTATTAAGTTTACTCCTGCCCACAAAGAATCATGACGAAGGTCTTGATCTTAGAGAAAAAAGCTACATGGCTGTTGGATTTCACTCCATGCTTCCACCTCAGGATAAGACCAGCATTTGAGAGGAGACATCTGCACAAACCACCATGATGGCCATTGTCTGATGTAGGTACCTGGCACACTTGAGGCCCTAACAAGTCAACATGTGTGTGTGTGCACACACAGAAACTCTCTGTGGCTTCACATTGAACTGTACTTGTGAATTTATTCTAGTTACTGACTCCATCTAGACTTACTTACACATTTGGTGTTTATTAATATTTTGGGGGAGATTTTAATTAAGAAACAACATATGTTCTGTGCTATTTTCCTCTGTTGATAAATTCTTTAATACTTAACCAATTCTAGTCAAGCTTAGCAAAGAAGATTGAATACGTTTTGTATTCTGAAAACCCATCTGTTTTTTCTCTGTACTGAATGAAATGAGAGGAGACAGAGAGACAGAGAGACAGAGAGACAGAGACAGAGAGACAGAGCTAGAGAGAGACAGAGAGAGACAGAGACAGAGAGATTCAGGCTGTACTGAATAACTCTTCTCAGGAGATGAGGCCGGGGCTCTCATTCTCCATATTACCTTTTACATAAATATAATGTGATCTAGCTCCAAAGCTAACTGGGAGAGAACCACTTGCAGTCTGAAAATTATTTTTAATAGACCTAGGCAGCATTATACTAACAGTAAGCAGCAACATTTGTGAGAAATAAGACGAGAGACTGGAAGGTATTGTCATCAATGCTCTCTGCTACCTTTTAAAAACGGGCACATTTGCACCACTCAACCGCCAAGTGCCTCCCATAGACACCCAACATGCATTTTGGTTCTGCTACCCCCACCCCACCCCCATCACTGGTGAACTCTACAGGGATTCTAAAGGGAGATAATTGCAACAATGTGGTCTTTTATGGTTCAGTTGTCAGCTTTTCCCACCCTAAATAATACCCTGGAATCTCAAGTCATGTATAACTCTTTCGGGAAAAAGACATAGTTATTTTGGAGGAAAATGTACTAAAAAAGTGATTTTTTTTAAAGAAGGGATCTACTTTGCCTCTGTTATCAGGATTATGCGGATCTCTGCTCTTCACTTCAAGGTTACAGTTTTCAGCATTGTGTGTATGGTAGGACGGGGCTGTAAAAATCTGTCTCCACTTCCTTGCCTTGACCAGCAGTCCCAGCAGCAGCCTGCCATTGCGCCGAGGCCCACATTTTCTGTCAGGAGAGTTTGGCTCTTTGGCCAAGCCCTCCAGCTGCCTTGAAGTTGCCTCCAAGACCAGCTCGCCTGTTACCGAGACCACCTGGGAAGCTCTGTGACTCCTGGAGGCTCTTAATTACTAAATGTTCAAAATAAAAGCTTTGTCAGGTCTGTTTCTGAGTTACTTTGTATTTCAGGGCAGTACAACCGTGCTGTTGTAAATTCCGAGAGGGTTTGGAGAGCCAGTTCTCCCCAGCTGTCTGGAGACGGTCTGGAGAAGGAGCAATCCACAGTGTAATTGTCTTCATGCATGATTCTTCCAGATCCTATTGCCACACACGCTGGGGTTTGGCATCCATTTATAAGTTTATTGTTTGCACAGAAATGTCTTTTATATTCAACTTGATTGCTGTTCAATTTGTCCAGTGAAGTATTTCCTTGTTGTTGTACAATTGTTGACTTAAATATGAAAAAAAAAATGTATCTCTTAGTTGCTTTATGGTTCTTGAATGTGTGTGGTATCTACAGGTGTGTGTGTGTGTGTGTGTGTGTGTGTGTGTGTGTGTGGTGTCCATATATGTGCACATGGAAACCACAGGTCAATATCAGCATTATCTATTATTTTCTACCTGTTTTTACTTTAAATTTTCTTTATTTTTAACAATTTCATATGTGTAGACAACAAAATATATCACTCTGATTTCTCTATCCATAACCTCTTTTTAAATTTTTATTCTGTAAGAATGAGTGTTTTACTTGCACGTGTGTAGGTGCACTACTTTGATGCCTGGTGCCTTCAGAGTTCATTCAGAAGAGGGCACTGACTCCCTTAAAATCGCCATTATAGATGGTTGTGAGCCTTGTTGGTGCCGGGAACTGAACCTAGGTTCCCTGGAAGAACAAGTTCTCTTAACCACCGAGCCATTTCTCGAACGCACATCCTCCTATTGCTTACAAAATGACCACTTTCCAACTGCACAGGTTTGCTTTTATTGTTGTTTTGTTTTATTTGGATAACCCCCTTAGTCCAGTTAGGACTGTCACAGTGTGGGTGTAGCATCTTCCACTGAAGTATGGGAATCTACCAATGACCGTTCAAAATAGAATGATTCTCTTCTCCCTAGCAGCTAGTCAATGGCTCTTTACTGAGGGGTAGAGGCGGAAAGCATCTCACACACCTAGGCTAGAATTTTGGCCAACTTGAGTTTGTATAGGTCCCACATCAGTAACCACAGCGCTGTGAGTTCACGGTTACCACAGCCATGCTTCTGCCATTCTGACAAGACACCCCTTTACTGCACTCCTCCCCCTCCTTTGTTTCTTGTATTCTTCCCATCTGTTTTTCCAGACATTCCCTGATCCCTAGTGAAGAAGTTAACATAGATGACCTCTTCAGGGCTCAACCCTCATTTCCTAGTCTCAGTTATAGATCCCTCCACCGTTGTCCTATATGAAAAGATTTAAAGCGGCCCAGGTTTGTAGCTATAAACATAAATATTAGACGGCAGTTTGGCAGCAGGACCATTTAGGAACATACCAAAGCTAGATGCTACCCTATGTCCTATGACCTCGCCAGGATTTTGATTAGGATTAAAGCATCGGACATGAAATGTCCTCCTGTGGAGCAGGCCTCAAATCTAATCAGGAAGTGTTTAGTTACCCAGTAACTGCCATACCACTATCACATAGATGGGCACCAGCCTGGCAGGTTGTTACTGTGGCATGCCCAACTACTCTGCCCATGCTGGCTGGGATTTGCTCTAGTTTGAGCTTGCACAAGTCTTGGGCTCACTGTCATACTGCTGTGAGTTTTTTTATGCAGCTGACCTGCTGGGCTCACAATCTATTTACTCCTGGGTTTTGACTAGTTGGGAGATATTATTGCTCTATTCTCATTGCTTGTTATAAAATCATTTAAATTACATATAAATGTATTTAAATTTCAGAGGTGGTCGTCCACGACTCCTGGCTCTTACACTGTTTCTCTCCCCTTTTCCTAATGATCTCTGAGTCTTTTGAGGATGGGATGTGTATGTAAATAACACTAACAACGTTTCAAAAGTCACGTGGAAACCTATTGCCGGAAAAGCTTCCTAAAATATTTATATATTACATACATAGGTATAATTTTAAAAGTTATCTTATAATGGTGCAACCATGCCTCCACTACACACTTTCCAGAACTTGATGATAACACTCTGCTGCTGAAGACACCATATGCCTGAGTCACACAACATGGAGGAGTCAAACGGGTCTTGACTTGGAAGTTTTATCCTAGTGTTTAGCTTTTGTAGTACTGGAAAGTGCTACTCAGACTAATGGGGGAGAAAAGTAAATCCAACTGTGAAGCCTGTGAGCTATAATAATGTCTGGCCTGGGAAGATGGGGCTATTGGTCCAACAGTGACATGAACATTATAAGAGTAACCAGTCATCACTGTCTTGTATTGAAGCCTGTTCCATAAGATGAAACTCACACTTGATCCCATTATAGAGCTGAGAATATTATGGTAAGGCAGCTCATAAATCCTGGGAGGGGACCTACTGCTGCTATTATGCTAAATGGACATAATGCCAAACTAACTCTTAATGACCTATCATTATACACAAAGATAAAGGTATCTCTAGACCCCCATCAGAGAAAGTTCTGTCTGAAGTAGGTGATAATGATCACAGAGATGCAGAACAGGCAAAGGTGTGGAGAATAAGAGACTGTGTAATGTTCATCTCAAGGGTTTGCAAGGATTGGTCTGTAAGTTTCTCTCTTTTTTTTTCTTTATCTGGCTTTGGAATCAGGATGATAACAGCTTCAGGAAAAGTGTCTGGAAGTCTTCTTTCATGTAGTAACTTGAGTTTTATTGGTATTAATACATCTTCAAAGTTCTAATAGAATGCTGCAGTAGATTCTTTTATTCCTGCAATTTTATTAGTTGGGAGGCATTTCACCACCAGCTTTAACCTTGTTGCTGGTTATAAATTCAATTTCTTACAATTTCAATTACTTACATCACCTTGGTTTAATTTTGTTATGTTGTGTGTATATAGAAATGAATCCATTTCTTTTACACTTTTCATTTCTAAGGCATATAGGTTTTAAGAGTATTTCCTTATGACTTTTTATATTTCCCTGGTCTCCATTGTCTTCACTTTCATTTCTAATTTAGAATATTTGATTTTTTTCTCTATTTTTGTTAATTTCACCAAGGGTTTGCCAATAGTATTTATATTTTTCATGAACCAGCTCTTCATTTGATTGACTCTTTGTGTTTTGTTTATTTCTATTAATTTCAGCCATGAAATTAGTTATCTTTTCCCATTAACTATTTTTGGGAATTTGGTTTGTTCCCCAAAACCAAAGAAGTATATCATTAAATTATTCATTTAAGATCTCTAAAATGCCTTGATGTAGGCAGTTAGCACCAAAGATTTTCCTCACAGGACTACCTTCATTGGTTTTGGCTTGCCATATTTTCATTCAATTCCAGAGATTTTCAAATTTCTATCTTGATTTCTTTAGTGACTCAGTTATCATTTACTAGTAACACACTAGTACATTAGTGTGTTATTAGTAACACACTAGTAACTAGTGTGTTACTAGTTTCCTTGGATTCATGTACTTTTAAACTTTTTATCCCTGATAACATCTAGTTGATATTTATTCTATTGTAGTCACAAAGAATAAAAGTTAGTATTTTCATTTCTATTTTGTTGAGCTTTTCTTTGTGTTCTAATACATGGTCAGTTTTGGAAACTGTTACATTGTCTACTGAGAAGGATGTTTATGCTTTAGGTTGTTTGGTGGAATGTTCTGTAAATGTGTATTTGGTGCACTTGGTTTAGTATGTCATTTTATTATAGTGTTTCTCTGTTTAGTTTTTGTTCAGTTGATCTGCCTATTGGTGARAATGGACTACAGGAATCACCCCTATCTTCATGTTGTGATTAATCTACCGGTTTACATGTAGTAGTATATTTTTTAATGAAATTAGGTGCTGCTGTGTTTGGTGTGTATATATGATTTAGAATTATACTATTCTTTCAGTGTATTTTGCCTTTGATGAATAAAGAGTGACCCTCCTTATCTCTTTTGACTAGTTTTGCTTTGAAGACTATTGTACTGGTTGGCTTTGTGTGTCAAATTCACACAAGCTGGAGTTATCACAGAGAAAGGAACCTCCCTCGAAGAAATGATGAGATCCAGCAGTAAGGCATTTTCTCAATTAGTGATCAAAGGGGGAAGGGCCCATTGTGGGTGGTGTCATCCCTGGGCTGGTAGTCTTGGGTTCTATAAGAAAGCAAGCTAAGCAACCCAGGGGAAGCAAGCCAGTAAGTAACATCCCTTCACAGCCTCTGTATCAGCTCCTGCTTCCTGACCTGCTTGAGTTCCAGTCCTGACTTCCTTTGATGATGAACAGCAATGTGGAAGTGTAAGCTGAATAAAACCTTTCCTCCACATTTTCCTTCTTCTTCTTCTTTTTTTTTTTTTTTTACATCTTGATCATGATGTTTTGTGCTGGAATAGAAACCCTGACTAAGACAACTATCTTGTCAGAAACAAGAATAGCTACACATGTTGTTTTCCTAGATCCATGTGCTTGGAATAATCTGTTTATATCTATTTATCCTTTTTATATGTCACTGATGACAAGGTGCACTTCTTGGAAGTAGTAAAAAAAACCTGTTTTCAGATCAATTTGCAAATCTGCATTATTTTATGTCAGAATTGAGATAGTTAATACTCATAGTTATTAAAAGATAAGTCATAATTCCTGTTATTTTGTTGATTTTCTGATTTCTTTTGAACAACTGTCCAGGTACTGGTTTTCTGATTCCCTGTGACCTCCTCCCATAGAAGCCTTGTTTCCCATGTGCTCTGGTTTGGGAAGGTCATAAATTTCTTGTATCTATTTTTATAAAGAGAAACTTTTATTTCTCCGCCAGTTTTAATGGATAGTTTAACTGAGTATAATAATCTGGGTTGACAGCTGTGATCTTTGAGAAGCTGGAATATCCCTCTCCAGCCCTTCTGGCTTTAAAACTTTCTATGGAACATTGGGTGATCATCTCATAAGACTGACTTTATAAATACTTGACCTTTCTCTTTCACCGGCTTCTCTGCTATGTTTTAATGTTCTAATTAAAATATGTCACGAGGAGTTTCTTTCTGGTCCTTCCTATTCAGTGCTCTCTAGGCTTTTCCTGCTTAAATGGCATCTCTATCCTARGGGAAATGTCTCGTCTATGACTTTACTGAAAATATATTCTACATCTTGGCATGCCTTCTTCTGTTCCCATTTTCTGAAGGTTATGTCTTTTTCTGGTGTCCCAAAGCTTTCTCACATTCTGATCATGTAGCTTATAAATTATCATTGACCTTTGCTGAGTGAACAACTGCCCTACCTGTCTTCATGATATTTCTATTCCACATGAGCCACGCTATTGGTGAGGCTGTCCACTGCGGTTTATAATTGGCTTACTGAGGTTTTAATTTCCAAATATCACTTGTTTGGTTTTCTTCGGTAATTCTAAGACTTTATTAGATTCTCTTTATAGATTCTGTTTCAACTTCCTTGTTCCATTCATCTTTTGCTTTTGTTCCATTTTGCTTTTGTTCTGTTGGAATATATTCATGTTTTTGAGGGTTGTTAACTACAGTCATAATTATTCTCTTGAATTCTTCGGAAGTTCTTCAAGGTTCTTCTTTTTTATCATTCATTCATTCATTCATTTCTTTTTACAGCCTGACTACAATTTCTTCTAGGAAGTCTTCAAGGCAGTTCTCTTTCTTTCTTTCCTTCCTTCTTTTTTTCTTTCTTCCTTTCTTCCTTCCTTCCTTTCTTTCTTTCTCTTTCTTTCTCTTTCTTTCTTTCTTTCTTTCTTTCTCTCTTTCTTTCTTTCTTTCTTTCTTTCTTTCTTTCTTTCTCTACTTATTTTTACAGCTCAACTGCAATTTCCTCTCCCTTCTCTTGCCCAGTCCCTTCCTTCTGCCCCTAACCCTTCCTCAGTCTATCTTGAGGAAAGGGCAGGCCTCCCATGCATATTAACCAGTCATGGCATATCACACTGCAGTAGACTAGGTAGCCCCTTTCCTATTAAGTCTATAAAAGGCAACACAGTAGGAGGAACAGGTCCCAGAGGCTGGCAATAGAATCAGACACAGCCACTGGTTCCACTTACAGGAGTCCCACAGGAAGAGCAAACTACACAACTGTAAGATATGTGGAGGGAGCCTGGGTCAGTCCCACGCATGCTTGCTGGTTAGTGTTTCAGTTTCTATGAGCCCTTATGGGCCCAGGTTAGTTGATTCTGTGGGTTTCATTTGGTGTCCTTAACACCTCTGGCTCCTACGATCCTTCCTCCTGTTCTGGGGGATTCCTCAAACTCCACCTAACATTTGTTTGTGGGTCTTTTTATTTATTTCCATCAGTTGCTGAATAAAGCCTCTCTCATAGCACTTATGCTAGACTCCAATCTACGAGTATAGCAGAATAAATATCATTAGGAATAGTATAATTTCATTTACTTTGAGGTTTGTTTTTTGTTGTTTGTTTGTTTGTTTTATTGTTTTTCCATTCACATTTGGTTCTATCCTAAGTCTCTGGTTCCTGGCCCTCCAGGCAGTGTCAGGAGTGGGCTCCCTCTAGTGGCAGGAGTCTCAAGGTGGACCAGTCATTCATTGGCTATTCCCAGAATTTCTGTACCACCTTTTAACCCAGCACAGCTTGTAGGCAGAATAAATTATATGTCAAACATTTCGTGTATGGGTTGGTGTCACAATCCCTCCATTGGAAGACTTTCCTGGTTACAGGAGATGACCAGTTCTGACTCTGGGTCTTCCACTACTAGGAGTCTTTTAGGGTCACCCTCATAGATTTCTGGGATTTCTAGGTTTCTAACTCCTCTCAAAGATGCCCCACCCCTGACTTCAATTGCCTCTCCCAGTGCTCTTTCCATCCATCCTCCATCCTCCCTCCACCCGATCCCTCTTGTTCCTTCATTCATCTACACTGTCTCAACCCCCCAACCCCCATCTAGCAGGGATGTCCATTCTATTTTCCCTACACAGAGAGATTCACACATCCCTCCTTGAGCCTTCCTTGTTGCCTAGCTTCTCTGGGTCTGTGGGTCCATTATTATGGGGTTTGTAATTTTTGGAGAAGGCATGAAGTCTTGGATTTTTTTTGTTTTGTTTTTTCACTGAGACTTGTGCATCTTGGGCTTGTTGTATGAATCAAAGTGTGGATGTGGAGCTGATAGTTTGGGGGCTTCTTAGCTGTCAGATCTGGGAGTTAGAGACTGAAGAAGTGTAGGCTCAGGACTCAGGTTCCAGTGACCACTTACCTGTGGGACACATGGAACTGTGCAGGCAAAGAAGTTTAGGCTGAGATAATCAGAACCTGGGGACACTATACCTGTGGGTACTAGGAACTGGATAAATAAGGAAGTTTTGGACAGAGCAGAAACCTCACCTTATTTTTGAGACGGGGTCTCTTATGAAAGTGGGAATTTACTGATTTGGCTAGAGCCCTGAGAGCCTCTTGTCTTTCCCCACAAGTACTGGGGTTATAGATGAGTTGCCTTGTCACGTCCGCCTCGACCAGCAAGAAAGACAAAACACAGGGAAGATCTTCTTCAAGCAGTTTACTCTCAGGATCCTTGAAAAGCTTCTTCTAACTGACCCCGGGGAAATCCCTGCACAGGCTTAAGTACCCTAGTGCCAACCAATCCCAGCAGGCCATGTGGCCTCTGCTGATAGGCTGCTCCAATGCAGAGACAGGAAGGCTGAGCAGGAACAGCCAAATAAGGAGTTGTTTACAACTGAGGGCACTCGCCATTGGAAAGGCAGAAGGNATGTGGCCTCTGCTGATAGGCTGCTCCAATGCAGAGACAGGAAGGCTGAGCAGGAACAGCCAAATAAGGAGTTGTTTACAACTGAGGGCACTCGCAGTTGGGAAGGCGGAAGGCGGAGACCAGCGCTGTCTTAAAGGCGCAGCACTTCGCAGCCCTCTACATTGCCTGGCTGTTGTGGCAGTGCTGAGGGACCAATCTCAGGTCCTCATGTTTGCACAGCACAGCAGCTACTTTGCTAATGCTGTGATAAGACACCATATCCAGGCAGCTCATAGAAGAAAGACTTTAACTGAGACTCAGAGTTTCAAAGGATTAGAGTCCATGGCTATCATGGCAGAGAGCATGGCATCAGGCAGGCAGTAGCTGAGAGCTCACATTTTGAACCTCAGCACAAAGTAGAAAGCACTAACTGGAAATGGTTTGGGTGTTTGATGTCTCAAGCCCACACCAACCCCCAGTGACAAAACTTCTCCAACACCATACCTGTTAATCCTCCCTAAACAGTTCCATCATCTGGGGAATAAGTATTCAAATAAATGGATCTATGGACGACATTCTCATTCAAACCACCATACACATATACACCAAACCAGCCCTCCCCCAACTTATGACTTTACTACCTTAGAAACTTGCTGAAGACAAAGGAAATATCTTTTAAACTCAGAGCACCTTTCTTCCTAACATAGGTATTCTTTGCTGATGAAGAAACAGACTGGAATATTTGACTCTCCTGACTCTCATGGGAATACACATTTCTTCTGCTCTCTAAATAGCCTTTACACAGGTAAGATTCCAGGTTCATTCATAGAAATACACATTTCATGCAAACATAGTATCATGCAAATAAATTAAAGCAGAGACATGGAGTTTGGAAGCAGAACTTTCTGACAGGTGCTCCAGGACCATCACCATGGAAGGGTGTAGGGATCTAAAGTGTGTTTGCATGAATTGACATCTCAGTGAAAGATGACTTTATTGAAAGTAGTCTGAGCTGGGCAGTGGTGGCACATGCCTGTAATCCCAGCACTATGGGAAGCAGAGGCAGGCAGATTTCTGAGTTCGAGGCCAGCCTGGTCTACAGAGGGAGTTCCAGGACAGCCAGGGCTATACAGAGAAACCCTGTCTCAAAACAAAACAAAAAAAAAAAGTAGTCTGAACAGGGTGGGGAGGAAGAGGCCAGCATGAGAGTAAAGAGTGGTGCTCCCAGTTTATAACTGAATTTGGGCATGGTTGCATAAAGCAAAGAGTGATATGCACTTAGCTGAAATGCCTCCAGTTGGGCAGACCTGGGGAACTAGAAGCAGGCTTCACTCAAACGGGATGAGAGAAAGAGGATCCGATGATGTCATGGAAATGTTTGGAAGGTGTGAGAGCTCAGCACGAAGGTGCTACTCTGGATGATTTATTTTAGTCCTGTTATAGTAGATTTCAATGTAGTTAATCTAATGGTTGTTCTGCATTTTCCAAAATAGTTGAGATACCCAAAGACATGTTTATGTTGGATCTATCTATTGATAATAAATATGTTAAAAACTGTATCTGATAGACTGAAATAAGCTAACCAAGAGGAGTGGATTGCTTCATATTTTCCTCTTTGATGTTTATTTTAATAGACATGGGCTAGATTTTCACATCTGATTCTCATGTCTATGTCAACATTACATACCATACCATATAGCCTCTAGAAAACACTATTTATAGGCATATGAAAAAGAGCAAATAAATGAAGTACTGTTTAATAACTATTTATGAAAAATAATTTTGATCATGTTTAGTCCCAGAAGGGTCTGGTGGGCTGGGGCCAGCACTGTTTCCTCTCACAGCAATACTGCCTTCAAAGACTGTGTTCATTTTTCATCCACTCTCTTCTGTAATCTCCAAACTATTGGCATAAGCAGCAGTTATCCAGATGCCTATCCCACTCCTTTCCTCTTTAATTTTATGTAGGATGTGGTCGGATATTCCTGGCACACTCCAGCAAGCTGTAAATCTCCGTTTTACACACACTGTCATCTCCCCCATTCCTTTCCCATTCTGGAAGTTGATTCCTTAAAGCAGACATGCCTGAGAAGCAACTTCCATCTCCCTGACCTGAAGGCATTGCTCCATCACTTCTCTGGCCGACGGTACAGAATAACAATCAGGGCTTCATCCAAATGTCAGGTCTGTGGCATATGTGATGCACAGCATACTAATTACTAT
Source organism: Apodemus speciosus (assembly GCA_002335545.1). Taxonomy (NCBI): domain Eukaryota; kingdom Metazoa; phylum Chordata; class Mammalia; order Rodentia; family Muridae; genus Apodemus; species Apodemus speciosus. Next base: position 2,665,209 of record BDUI01000004.1, read on the forward strand.
TGTTGACCTTTATTTTTCTTTTGTGAGAAATAAGAATAGTACATGTGATTGCATAAAGATTAAAAGTGTTGATACATGTAATATATATGCAATATATGTCAGAATCATGGTAACCATTCAAAAATGTCAATTATTATTGCTAGACAAGAATACCATAGTTACAGATAAGGCTGAAAGAATAAACACTAAAAATAACAACTTGACAAGAAAATATCACTGCTTATTTGTTCATATAAGCACACATTCATTATATAAATGGTTCTCAATATTTTGGGGTTTTAGGAACTAATGAAATTTGGGAATTTTCTTGAAGCCAAAAGTGTTTATATTACACATGTAATATATATATATATATATATATATATATATAT
>BDUI01000004.1:2665750-2680612 GCA_002335545.1 Apodemus speciosus
AGACCATAAATTTGAGAAGGAATAGAGGAAAGACATGGGAGGAGAGAGAAGAGGGAGAAATGATATGATTACATTTTAATTAAACAAAAATATTAAAAATAACACTTGCTTATGTGGTTCTATTTAATGGTATTCATCATAATGATTTTTCATTTTCAAATTAATATGTAAATCATAGAGCAAAATTTATATTTTCACATTTTAAATTTAAGTCTCTGACTTATTTTCGAGTTGTTTTTTGTATTGAATATACAGAATTGAATATTTGTATTTTTTGTATTGAATGTACAAAAGTGAGAACCCCTCAGCTGCACCTTTTCGCTGGATGGCATTATACAAGGATTGTGTCAAAGAGAGTTTGTATGGCAAGATGGGAAAGTAGAAAGCAGGAAAGGACAAGTCTGGTTCTTTTTCTAACCATCCTTTCAGAATGCTGGTCAGGTTCCTTGAGAATGACCTTAGTCCCTTCTGGGGAAGCACTCCCAGTGGCCTGGCCAGCACTAGTGGTAGTTCTCCTCTCAAAAGTTCAACCATCCCTCAACATTACCACATCACTACACCAACGACCAAGGATCCAACACAGGAATTCTTGGGTGACAAAGCACATCCAAAGCATAGTACATAAGCCAGTCTTGGAAGCAAATGGAGTGAGATGGTGGTTGCTGTTATGTAAAAATTGGTCCAGACACTATAGACATCATTTCAGATGCTTCCTAGAAAAATAAAAACACCTAAAGTTAATCAAAATGAGTACACCATATGACCCAGCTACCCCAGTGCTGGTTATTTGTCCCAAAGATTAAAAGTCAACATATCACAGAGGTGGCTGCATGTCAATATTTATAAAGGAGAATTGACTATAACTAAGTTATCAAACTAGACTTGGAGAATGGATAAAGAGAAAGTGTAGTCTATAGACACAGTGGAATTATACTCCAGCGTGAAGAACAGAATCATATCATTTTCAAGGCAATAAATGCAATTATAGATCATCATAATGTAAAGACAGAGATGAGAGGGAAATAGGTAAAAATGATGAAAATTCATATATAAATGTGTGAAGATACCCTTTTTTAAAAAGAGGAAACTAAATCTCAGAAAGACCCCTATCGTATGCTTCCTCTTACTTTGTGGGTCCTACGTTTTGTATAGATGCACAAATCATGTATGTGCATATGATGTAGAAGTGGAAGTAAACTGTAAAAGCAAGGGAGAAAGAGGAGGAGGAGAGAAGGAGAGAAGAGAAGGAGAGAGGAGAAAGAGAAAGAGAAAGAGAAAGAGAAAGAGAAAGAGANAAAGAGAAAGAGAAAGAGAAAGAGAAAGAGAAAGAGAAAGAGAAAGAGAAAGAGAAAGAGAAAGAGAAAGAGAAAGAGAAAGAGAAAGAGAAAATTCCTTCTGAAACCCCATGCCACACAGAGAGAATCTACAGCAACAGAAAACTCATCATTGAAGAAGACATGGGTATTATGTGACCCCCCCCCCCCAAAGAAAGGAGTATTGGTGCTTCTTCACCAAAATTTAGTCCATCCCTGAAAAAATATCAGACAGCCAGAACTGAGGGCCATTCTGTACAATAACTGGTCATTACTGTCTTAGAAAATTAAGGTTACCCAAGCGGAAGAGAGATTTCACTGCTGAAAAACAGACAAGAGCAAAGAGATACAAAAGCTACCTGCAATTCAGTCTCCTGGAAGGAACCTAGAAGGTAATAATTAAAGAAAGGGTAAATCTATATAAGTTCAGTACTTTTGTTAGAATTCTGCCCATGTTTTGATCTTGTTAGTTTCAGTAACTGGATCAGGGTTATCTTAAGAAACTGAGCAAAAAGCATTCTGTCACTGTGCCCTGTTCATAACTCAGCAACCCCTCTAGAGGTTTAAATTATTTCCAAAAGAACAAAAAGCTTTTTAAGAAGTAATAGGCGAGTATAGAGAGACGCCTCAATGGTTAAAAAGCATGACTGCTCTTCCAAAGAAGCCAGATTTGATTCCTAGTGTATGTGATGGGCCACAACCATTGTAACCCCAGTTCCTGGAGATCTGATACCCTCTTCCATCTTCCTCAGGTACCCGGCATACACACAGTGCATAGATATATACACAGAGAAGACATCCATAGCCATTAAAAATAAAAAAAAATAAAGAATCAAAGAGAGAATTTTGTAAGAAACAAGACATTGTTTTGTATTAAAGCATTTGTTTGATGAATGGTTTAATAAGAGTCGGTCAGCTTCTAGATTTTGTGTTTACTTTTTGCTATAGGTTGTGTTGAATTTGGTGGGGATGTCATGACGCACGTGTGAGGATGGGAGAGAGCAAATTAAAGCATCAGTATCATTATGAAAAGATGGCTGCAGAATTCAGGAAACTGTTTTGATTCCTTAAGCACGTTTAATAACCACGGAATTAGCAGACAATGCAGGGTCACTGAATTTGCAAGACATTCTGAATTTCTGTTACCTTTTTGAAGAACTTTCTTTCTGCAGAAAGTATATTGATTGTCTAGGTGCTTAGCTCAGAAGAATGTTACCAAGCTCTGGATTTTTGCTACCTCTCAACTATATCGAACAAAGTTTTGTTACTACTAAATTAGATCATTTGGTCTCTCTTTGCAAGAGTCTGCCTTGTCTCTCATTGTAGAATGTGACCTGAAATCAAGAGTATTGATTTCATCTGAAATACATGATAGGAGATTCCGTTATTTGCATGGGAAGGATCAAAAGGACCAAAGCAATGATGAATAGGAATCAAATGAGACCCTTCCCTGAGTCTATTTATACATCAAGAATGCCCTCCTTCTGTGACATCTGTGATACTAAATGTGGTTAGGCTCAAAAGCCTCAGGGATACAGTGAGCAGTTATCACATACACAACCTCTTACACAAGACCATTTGTGGGTTCACCAACCTTCTCTTTCTTCTACATTGAAAACTCAGATGCTCGCTTTATCCTGTAATTGATATACATCCATCTCTTCAACTGAATTTTGGGGAATGATTGTATCCAAGTTTACTTACTTTTTGGTTTGATAAACAGCACAACCAAAATAAACCTCATAGGAAAGAGTTTATTGGGTTTACACATCCTCAGTGACAATCCATCCTTGAGTGAAGACAGAGCAGGACTGAACCAGAGACCACAGAGTAGCCTTGTTTACTGGCTTGCTTTCCATGACTCACTCAACTTGCTTTTGTACACTACCCGGGCCCACCTGTCCAGAATTGTCACCACCTACAGTGGACTAGACCTTTCATATTAATCATTAATCAAGAAAATTCCTCCAAAGATTTGCCTACAGGCCAATCTGATGGAGGCATATCCTCAATCTAGCTGGGTTCCCTCTCTTGTATGACCCTAGCTTGTACCAAGTTAAAACATAAAACAAAACACTAGCCAGTACAACTTCTAAGGTTAAATATGGCATCCTGTGGGAAATAGCCTCCTGGCCACTTAGATGTTTGAACCCTTCCAGACCCAATAGACAGCCCTGCCCACACAGTCACAGGGTAACCGGAACTTATTCCAGATCTTGCCTTGCAGCTGAAGTTTGGAAGCACCTCTAAACCTACATGTGTACAGTCTGTTTCTATTTTACTATAATTCCTCTTTAATTTGCATTCTACTAATCCAGAATTTTACATAATTTAAATGCCACTCCTATGATTCCTATTCAATAGAAAATTGAAAATCATTTCCTTGTTGAAAATGTCTTGGGCTGTTAAGAATAAAATATCTGACTTTCAGAACCATTTAAATATCTAAAAAATACAGCTGAATGGATGAATAGTCTGTTAGCCTGCCTTTCCCTTTCAGGACATACTTTTTTGCCCATTCTCAAATGTTTGGGGTTTAGGAGAAAGTTTAGCAGGGATAAGAATGGGTTTCTAATGTCCCTTGCAGCCTGTGCAGATGCATGAGTTGTCTTCCTCTGACTGACAAACTGATTCTGCAAATAACAAATACACATTCATGCCATAATTTAAGTGACTTTGCAGTATTGCGTCCTTTCAGTTTTAGTTTTTCTCATACCTCTAAATAATCTTTTCCAATCCTTAAGCACAACATTCTTTATTATCAAAGACAGCCCCATCTGAAGGTTTGGGGATAAACGTATTCTCTCAAGACAGCTGGCTTTCCTAAATGACATTTTAGACCACAGGCTAAATAATGGCATTTAAGTTCACTTGTTTAATCGTTGGTCACAAAATGAGCAACTTGAGCCAAGAGCAGACAATCGAAGCTGACAATTTTAAAATGGAGACAATGAGCGTGAAAAATCAAGATGAATGCAGTCCTGCGATTTCATGGACAATGCGAATTAAAAGCTACCCACTGCCATCTGCTTTAATTTATATGAGTAAAATGTCTTCATTGCTTAAAGTCCAGTGTACTCGCAATAGCGTTCACAATATATTTTTTCTTCATTTGTGGGATTTTTTTGGAACAGCATCACCAGGACAGTATTACTGGCTATGGAAAACACAATTCCCTTAGCCATTTCCTGGGGTATTTGGGTAGGGAAAGTACGATTTCTCAAGATAAACTGTTGCTAGCCATTCAAGGCAATGGCCCTTTGCCTCAGGTGTGGGACTTCATCTGGCATCTCTGTATCCCCCGATCAACTCTAAAAAGTGATGGTTGGTGGAAAAACAGGGTAGGATCCATGTTCACATCAGACCTGTTTTTCAGATAGCATAGTCCACTGGCAGTTTTCATCAGCTTAGGTTAGACCAAGAATGTTGATCACCGACCTCAGACTCTGCCAGCCCTCTGGCCCCTCCTCTTAACCAGTGCAAAGGAGCTCATCCTTTTATCTATCTGTCTGTCTGCCTATCTATCTATCTATCTATCTATCTATCTATCTATCTATCTATCTATCTATCTATCTACCTATTGATCGATCTAAATATCTATTTAGGGGATTTAGTGGTCTTAGAGGGTGTTTCCTGGGTTGTTTGTTTCTCTATGTCCAGCTACTTCCAACACTCATTGTTCTCACAAGTACCGTGTCAAAGGCAAGCAGGGCACGTGACACTGAGGAAGTCTCACAGTTCTGCAAGTGGAAGACATGTAGGAAGATTTGCTGTGTCGGACTCTATGGCAGAATCCTCCCTTGCTTCAACTGGGGCAAGAACAAAAGAGCTGCACAAGCAAATGGGAAATTGGCTGTAGTATTTTATGAAAGCACAGGGTCTCAGCTCCTCAGAGGCATTCAGAAAGTAAATAAGGATGCTAACAGGAGATTGAACAAAATAAGGACACGCTGGAAGATCTGTGAGATGCACAGACCAGAAAAGATGCTTTTGGAGAATGTTTGGGTTTTGTTCCCTTTACACAGAAGCAATTTGACACCTAAGCACTCCTGAAACATAAAGAGGATCATAAAGAGGGTCACATTTGCTGCTGGAAAATGTGGCCCGTTTCTCAGCCTCCTTTCTTTTTTTTTAATTGGATGTTTTATTTATTTACATTTCAAGTGTTATCCCCTTTCTGGAAATCCACTATCCCATCCCCCTCCTCCTGCTTTTATGAGGGTGCTCCCCACTCACCCACCCACTCCTGCCTCCCCACTCTGGCATTTCCCATACCCTGGGGCATCGAGCCTTCACAGGACCAAGGACCTCTTCTCCCATTGACAAGGGCCATTTTGTGCTACAGATGTGGCTGAAGCCATGGGTCCCTCTGTGAGTACTCCTTAGTTGGTGGTTTAGTCCCTGGGAGCTCTGGTTGGTTCATATTGTTGTTCTTCCAATGGGGTTTGCAAACCACTTCAGCTCCTTCAGTCCTTTCTCTGACTCCTCCATTGGGGACCCCGTGCTCAGTCCAATGGTTGGCTCTCAGCCCCCTTTCTGTGTGGGCTGCTTAGTCTTCGCCACTAAACTTTGCACTAGAGTAGGGTCACCATCATCTCTACCTTAATTTGCCTGTCATTGTGCCAAGAATTTTTGAATGCTTCAGAGACGGTACTCTGTGTCATTGTGTTATTATTTGATTATATAGATTGACACCTAGTGAACTTCATGGGAACACAAGGGAATAGTGACCACTTTGTTCCTCACTTACCTCACATCATCCTGGTGAAAACTCTTAGCTATTCCAAAGGAGAGAAAATGGAACCCTGAACGGGAGGGAAAAGAGGAGTAGGCATAGCAGCAAGAAGATGGGCGTTGAGAGCCCCCAGGGGTCAGGAGACGCGCACAGTAAAGGCCTGGGTCTGATGCTGTTGCACTTAGCTCCATACTGTAGTTTAGGTCTGAAATGTCCCTTAAAGGTCTATGTGTGAAAGACTCGGTCACTGCCCCCCAGCATTTAGGGATGTGGTGTTACCTTTAAGATGTATATAGCCATATGGGCAATGTCACGTGACTGGAGCATAGGCCCTCGGGATAGTGGAATCTCAGCCTTCCTCTCTCCTTTCTTGGCTACACTAGGCAAGCAGCCTTGTTTGCCACTCTCTCCGTCCATAATATCCATGGTACCACGTGTCCACAGCACTAAGCTCAACAGTACATACATTAGAATCTCTACAACCCTGAGCCAAAATAAGCCTTTCATCCTTAGAAACTATACCTCAGGCATTTTATCACCATGATGGGAAGCTGACATAAACAGTTGGGTGACTGATGTTACTTATATGCCTGAGTACATTAACTATAAGTTGGGTATAATTATAGATATTTATTTTCAGTTCTTTTTGCTTCTGAGTCTAAACAATAACTGCCTAATTTCAAAATCTTTGGGAAAATAAGAACCAAACCAATTCAAGTTATTCTAAAAATCTACCTTCAAAGGAAGGTACTGAGACCCTAGTCTCATATTTCTCAACGTATTTCTCAAATAACCATAGTTCTCAATACCAATCTTTGTTTTTAATGATTTACAGTGAAGAAATAAAGTAACTTGCTCATCTCTCACACCAATAAGTGACAGGACTATTTTCCTGGCACCTCTGACCACACAGATGCCTGGCTTACATCAGTAAAAGCTCTTACCACGACAATCCTAACACTGATCTACCTCTGCTCTAGGTATTGGATTGCCGTGATTTATGCAGGCAGGTTCTGGCTATAGTTGTCATTTTACAATCTCAACTAAAGAGAAGTCAAGTTGATGATTTCATGAGCTTCTAAAAGCAGGAAATGACGTCATGGAAAGGCGGTGGGATCGTTTGCTTTTGACTTAGCATGATGTCAAGCTGAGCACTGAAGCTTCAGGAAGGAGGAAAGGGGGAGTGCCCTGTGTGGGAGAAATCATAAATATTTGAGCCGTTAAATCAACTGCCAGTCAATTATAGAAAGAAAAAAATAACTCAGGAAGAGACAGGGAAACTATGAGCACAAACAGAGAAAAACGCACCACGAAAGGAAGCTTGTAATTAAAAACAGAATCGATGAAGACAAATCAGAACTGGCCAAGCAGATGCAAAGAGAAGAATGGAAAAATAAAGTCATTTAAAAGGAGGCAGTGTCAGAGGGAGGGGAGAAAGCAAGCATTTCTTTATATTTAAGAGTGCATGTGATCCAAGGGGAGGCTTCAAGCTGAATGATAGAAACAAGACAAAGCTAATCCAAAACAAGAAAGGAAAGAAAGAAATGAGATGTGTGGAGAAACTCAGTGGATCCAGGAACATCTGGAAAGAGAAAAGAAATAAAACCTGCCTGTTTTATTGAGGCATTAATACAAACCCTGAGGGTGTGTGAGTCATAGAGTATTATCTTTGTCCCACATAGTCTAGTCTATCCCTGCTTGCAGCCTCAGTGTTCCTGACTTGCTGGGTGGTAGCTACCCATGTCTGTCGATTTTTTAAAGTCCCCTTTTCCAAAAGTGAACTTGTTTTTTTATGGAAATGGTTTGAGTAACGGGTCAATTAGCATTACATTTTAAAGACTTATTGAGAAAGATAATGCATAGTTTTCCAAGTTGAAAAAACATAAAGTTAGAGGCATTAGGAAAGTGGTGGTTGGTACCCATGATGTTCCTAAACAAATTCATATCTGTAAACAGGAGTAAAGATGACTTACAGGATTGTTGGAGAACTAAACAAGATCATACACTGAGAACACTGGCATTTGCTGCATACACAGTAACTATTCGTTGTCAAATAAATCACCAAAATCAAATGGGACTCAAAGCAACTGAAGTATGAAACCAAATAGCTTTGACAAATTTCCACGTAAGCTATTTCCCAATTTAGTTAATGGTGTAGCAAAAGCACCCTTATGAGATGATTAAGCCTGGGGAATAAATAATAACGCTCTTCTCCTAACTGAGTAATGAAAGTCTGGTAAATGAGAGACTTGCAAGTGCTTCATAGATTAGTAAGATGTGAGAGTTACTACCATGCAGTCTTCATATTCGATCACAACACTAGGTCACATGACATAAGTAAGCCAAAACCGAAAGTATTCGGTATTTCCGAAATACCTTATGTATTTGCAAGAATTAAACAGAAAAGTTATTGGTGATGGATGAGTAYAGGATAGTGTATGTTAATATTAAAAGAATCATCAGAGACATGGGACTCTGTAGTATATTAATTGGAAAGTATCTTTCTTTTAACCAGTTGTCTTTCAAATAGCATGTAAAGGTATTGTGGATTATGACCATAATGCCAGAAATTCAAGGGGTTGAAACAGGAAGATTGTGAGTTCCAGCCAACCTGAACTATATATACAGTGTTGTCTGGTGATGGAAGAAAAGAAGAGAGAGAAGCAAGAGATGAACAAGTAAAGGAAGGAAGCAGTCAGTTCTGAGCATGCCCGTGAGAGCAAACAAACTCAGGGAGAAGCTGATTCACAGCTTATATTTAGAAGATAGTCACAAAATTTTTCTTTTTGTTCTCCTTTTTTTCAACCTGAAAACAAACATCTAGTTCTTCCTAAGAACTTATCCTAAGAAGCCCAACTTAACCAACACATGGCTGGAAGCTGGTCAGGCCAGCTAGAATAAGGGTTCTCAACCTGTGGGTCGGGACCCCCTTTGGCAAACCCTAGTCTTTAAAAATTATTTACGTTATGATTCATTACAGTAGCAAGGTGAAGGCTACGAAGTAGTCATGAAAATAATGTTATGGTTGGGGGTCACCACAGCATGAGATACTGTATTAAAGGATCACAGCACCAGGAAGGTTGAGAACCACGGATCTAGAAGCATTTGTGACAGACAATGGATGGGCCTGACTCTGCATACCCCTGCTTGCTGGTATACATCTGCTGTAAGGCAGAAGTGATGGTGCTGCCGTGATGCAGTTGGCTATCTAGACTTGAGTACTTAAGCTCAGAGGAAGAAGTAATCCTGATCTTGCTTGTGCTGGCTGTTAGAGACACAATCTTTTATTTGCATCTTGTCAGCAGCACCTGGTGCCAGCAGACCATCACTTCTGCTCAATTAATCCAGTAGAAGAGTCCAAGCCTTAGAAGACAGTATTCTGGTGTTTCCCCTTCTGACCTTAGTGGGTTGTTACTTACTTTGAGTTATGAATGTTTCCATGTATATCTGTAAAACTATTTGGCTTCTTAATTGCTGTAATTTTTTTTTCTTTTACTCAATTCTTTAAGAAATGGTAAATTTTGGTTTTCCACTGCTCAGTGAGAACTTGTTGTAGTTGATATTTAATTTCTACCAGGAGTTTCTACCTGCCTTTAATCAATAAGTTCCCAAATTAAAAAAAAAAACACTCAACTTTTATATTTATAGTAAGCCTTAATCAGCAGTAAAGCAGGAAAGATTTCTACCCTCTATGCTATTATGTCTATTTTCCGATCAATAACTGTGAGTTGTGGCTTGGCATGGGTTGATCTTGCTCCTACTGGCCAGCACACATGACAAGTTCTTAGAATCCCTTACCCTGTGCTGTGTTCCTCTCTCTTCTCTCCTGTGGTCTCTCCTCAAGCCCCAAGCCCGGGAACCCAAATACTGCCTGTTCTGCCCAGCTTTAGGCTGCAGGCCTCTTTAACCGATCAAGGATAACTTGGAGGGTAAGGTTATATTGCATCACTGGTGAACATGCAGATTCTCTCCTCTCTGGGGGCAACCAGGCCTGGGGGCACAATATTTAGCATTACAATATAGAGCAAAAGATCAACCCTCAACAAGTACAGAATGTCCCAGCAAGATGTCATTGTGTAAGAAAATTAAAGTACCGCAGTCACTTAATTTTTTTAAGGCCAAATTTATAGAAACACAGGAGATGAAACGTCAAGATGAAGCCAGTGTCACAGAAATCCACAAAAGAGAATTCCAACACATACATTCTAATAAAGTGTGTGCCTGAGCCCCGAGCTACGCATTCACAGCTTAGATGCCAAACATACCAGCAAAGAGTAAAATGAGTAAATACAATTCTACCATACAACATAACAAGAAGAACAGACTTATTGTATGAGACAATGTTCCTCAAAACTACAATTACAAAGCACAAATGCCTAGATTTTGTTTCAAACAAAACAAATGAATTCACACAACCCATCTACATGCTATGTATAAGAAACTCTCTTAAAAATATAACAGCATAGACAATGGAGAGTTTAAAAGTAATAGCAAAAAAGATAAATGCAGTAGAATGAGGGAGATAAAATAACAGTCAGGATGTCTGAAAATTCATGTGGAGAAATACTATTAATTATGTACGTAAAATATACACAGGTTTATGTATAAGTATACATGTGTAAAGTAAATGAATATTTCCCTCTGTGCTGTCAGTGTTTCCTCCCAGAGTCAAAAGCCATCTAACAAATACACCAGCACCAGGCATGAAGAGCCCTCTTTTGAATTGCTGATCAGGGTTGTCTATGAACCTTCTAAAACATTACAGGTTATCGACACTGGTATTTTGAAAACCCAAATATTATTAATAACCTCAAATTTTTAAATCATCTAAAAAGTACCAGAATAAGTTTACACCAGAAGCCATTACCAAAACTACATCTGACAAATATTCAGAAATTATGGAACTTACTTTAGAATAATCTATGGATTAAAGAATCAGTCAAAAGGAAAAAATATATAAAATAACTTGAATATGATAAAAACAGAAAAAAAGAACACACAAAGTGTATGAGATGCAGCATCGAGAATGAATGATGTAATACTGAATATCCAGTGTATGAGATGCAGCATCCAGAGTGAGTGACATAATACTGAATATTCTATTAGTAATATAAAGATACTAAGTCAATGAAGATAGGTAAACTAAGCCCCTGATATACAAAAGTAAAGAATATATAAAAGAATACATAAAATCAGAGAAAGTATGATATGTAAATATCATATAAAATATATAAATCAGTAACACAGAAGTATAAATCCTTTAAGTAAACTATCCTTAAGGCTGGTATCATCCTCTCCAGAGACTATTTGGTATTGTCTGAAAACATACTTCTAGATGTAAAGTGATCATAGACTAAGCACAGTATTAAATATGCTACGATACAGAGAACATCTTCCAAAACAAAGAATTATTTGATTCAAAATCTCAACAGTACTGAGTTTTTAATCCACATTGAACAGGCGAATCACTATATATCCTACTGACATTAAGGAAGATCATAAGATAATATCAACACACTTAAGCCAAATAACTGCTCCAAATTAAACAGATTTCTTTAAAGAGGTGAACCAATAAAGTGTTTTTAAGAAAGCAACATGTTTGTTAGTCTCATATAATTAAAGAGATTAAATCCACTATTCTCAAACTTTCTATAAAGAAAATAGTAGACACACACTGTAAATGGGCAAAGACTATAAGGTACCAAAGCAGAAACACCAACAGAGCTACCTTCATGATGTAGAGGGGACAACAGGGAGCTGGAAACAGTTCATAATTTAGTGCTGCAATGCTAATTCAGACAGAGAGATTCAAACAAAAGTAATGCCTCGAAACCTAAAAGAAAAACTAGCACATTTCCTAGGCCGTCATATACAGAAAATGATAATCCAACATATTCAAAAGCAAAGATTTTCCTGGGAATGTAATACAGGATTAGTATTTGTTAGTTACCTTATGATCAGACTAAGACTAATATAGAGAGCAGTGAGGGGATGAGGGTTGTCACAGTGCGGACTGTGGACAAGACACTGGTGCAGAGGGAAACACTTTACATTTTTCTTTATTTTTAAAATCTAGAAAGACTAGGATATGAGTCTCTCTTCTTCCTGGATGGCCCTGATTCTGATACAGATTTTATTATCCAGCCCTATGATAGTCAAAGAAGGAGGTAGCATCATTTATATTTTAACAGTTTGTGTCACTACCAGGGTAAGTGGTTCCTGGGTGAGCACTCCCGTGTTTCCTGCAAATCTTGAACAAGAGCACTCTGTGTTCTTCGGCTTCTGTCTTCAGTCTTCCCTCTGTATTGTCTGAAATGGTCTTTTTCTGCAGAGTTCGAAAAGTTGTCACAGATACACATAACAAAGTTTACACTTTTAACCATATTGAAGTATTCGGTTCAGTAAATTTGTGTGTTAACGCTGTTGTCCAGCCATTAGCAGAACATTTTATGTGTGAAATACACTATTAACATTTGTCCTTCATTTTCATCAAGATAGAAGAGAGGAAAACAAAGGAGAGGCCTACTCCCAACCCCCAGGCAGCTAAGAGGCATGGTTGTATCTAATCATGGATACACTTTGGCCCCTAGGTAGCTTTTGATACCCCTAGGTATCTATTGCTACACTGAGTACTGAAGAGCAGATCTCAACACACTTTTCCAGTTCCTTTCAGGCACATCCAGCCATTCTGAATGGAGTAAGATGACATCTCAGAGTAGTTTTGATTCCCGTTTCCCTGATGACTAAGGATGAACATTTCCTTAAGTGTTTCTTAGGCCTTTGTATTCTGTTTTTTGAGAATATCCTGTTTATATCTGTATCCCACATTTAATTGAGTTGTTTTCTTGGTGTCCAGTTTTTTGAGGCCTTTAACTGTTTGTAGGATGTGTAGTTGATAATAATCTTTTTACATTCTAAGTCTGTTACTTTGTCTAAATGATGATGCCCTCAATCATACAGAAAATTTTCAGTTTTATGATGTCCTGTTTATTAGTTTTATGTTTTTAGTGTCTGTGCTATTGATGTTCTGTTAAGGAAGAATGTTCCTTTTCCAATGAGTTCAAGATTATCCCCCACTTTCTTGTTTTTCAGATATTGGCCTTGGGTTGAAGTAATTGATCTGTTTGGGGCTGAGTTTTATTCAGGGTGATACATATGGGCTTATTTGCATCCCTTTACATGCAGCCACCCAGTTGACTGACATAGTGGTTCTTAGCCTTCCTAAGGCTGTGAATCTTTAATATAGTTCCTCGTGTTGTGGTGAGCCTCAACCATAAAATTATCTCATTGCTCCTCCATAACTGTATGCTTGCTACTATTATGAATATATGTAAATATATGATATCCAGGATATTCGATATGTGATCCCTAAAGGGATTGGGATCCACATTGAGAACAACTGAACTAACACCATTTGTTGAAGATGCTGTGGTTTTGGTTCTCAGTATATTTGTGGCTTCCTTATAAAATCTCAGGTGTGGATTTATGTGTAGGTCTTCAGCTTGATCCCATTGATAAGCACGTCTGTTTTTATGAGTTGGCATTTTCAACTCAACTTTCAAATGAGTTGACATTATTCAGCTTTAAAATGAAAGGAAACCTCATCATTTCTGATGACATAGATAGACATTTTGATAAATGAACTTAGCAAGGTACAGAAAGACATGTTAGATGTTACACGGTTACATACAAATTCCTAAAAAGTTAAACACATGGAAGCAGAGACTACAGTGGTGGCTTACCAGGGCTAGCTGGGGCTTGGGGATGAGTGGGTCTTTGGGGAAATGTTGATGAATGAACAACCAACTTAATCAGGAGGAATAAGTTCAAGAGTCCTACTGTATACCACCATGGAACTCTAGTTAACAGCAATGTATCCTATTAAGTAAGCACTCCTAAGAGTAGATTTTAAGAATTCCCACCATAAGAAAATAAGTGTGTGGAATAAAGTACACAGTGCTTAGCTTGATCTAGACTTTCACAGTACACACACATTTCAAAGTATGCACACAAAAACACATACTGTTCCATCTGTCAATTAAAATAAATAAATCTATGAATATAAAATCCTTCTGAGAGCATACTCCACAGCCTTCTGTGCACAGCCCGCCAGGAGAGAGTCATCTCCCAGCAGTGCTTTCACTTCTGAGCACAGAGGTGAGATCTCCACCTTCTCTCTGGAAGGAAACAGTTAGGAGCACACAGGGCCTAGGATCAGTGGAGCAGCTGGGATAGAAGTCTTCCCACCACCATTTTCATTAGGGAGCCAGGAGACTCCACAGCCTTCTGTGCACAGCCTGCCAGAAGAGAGTGATCTCCCAGGAGTGCTTTCACTTCTGAGATCAGAGGAGTAAGGACACAGACTTACAGGCCCACAGGAGGAACAAACTCCAGCCAGAGACAGCAATACCAACTAGCACCAGAGATAATCAGCAAAAGGCAAGCACAAGAACCCTACCAACAGAAACCAAGGCCACATGGCAACATCGGAACCCAGTTCTCCCACCACAGCAAGTCCCGCATACCCCAACACACCGGAAAAGCAAGAGTTGGATTTAAAATCAACAGGTAAAAGCCTTTAAAGAGGAAACAGAAAAATCCCTTAAAGAAATACAGGAGATCATGGGCCAACAGACAGAAGCCCTTAAAGAGGAAACACAAAAATCCCTTAAAGAATTACAGGAAAACACAATCAACTGAAGGAACTGAACAAAACCATCCAGGAGCTAAAAGTGGAAGTAGAAACAATAAAGAAATCACAAAGTGAGACATCTCTGGAGATAGAAAACCTTGGAAAGAATTCAGGAGTCATAG
>BDUI01000004.1:2701001-2720429 GCA_002335545.1 Apodemus speciosus
AATGGATCGATTTGCATTCTTCTGCATGCTGACCTCCAGTTGAACCAGCACCATTTGTTGAAAAGGCTATCTTTTTTCCACTGGATGGTTTTAGCTTCTTTTTTCAAAGATCAAGTGACCATTTTAAAGAGGACAAGAGTTAACATTTCTGGAGCCCTTATACTGTGAAATACTCTACTCTAAGCATCACTTATGTATGTGTCCAAGACAGGCCTTACTAATGGCACAATCTTATTGTGAAGAAACTTGGGATTCTAGTCAGGTCATAAATGAGACCAAATTATGGCTCCCAAATAAGTCTGGATTCAGTGTTCTGTTCTTTTGTTATGCTGCCTTTCATCTGCAAAATAATCTGTATGTTGGTATCATCATCCCTTGTAATTATTTTTAAATTGTAAAATAGTAATCTATTCTATGAAGAAAATGGAAACCCTTAAGTGAAATGGTGTTATCTTGTCATCTCATAATGAAAATTGTATCTATTAATGTATGATTGTTACTTCACGGTTTAATGATTGTTTATTTTCAGGGAAAATAATTTTTCAATGTTACTAATCTAATACAATTTTAAAAGTATTTCCTCATTATACTAGCTATGTTTCCAGTGCAAAATCCACAGATGAGTGGCTATTGTGGGTATAAAATATTTGCCTTTTTGTGTGCTTGTATGTTGTATATACACATCCATGGGTCTGTGTATAGAGGCTAGAGGTTGACATCAATGTCCTCGTTAATCACTATCTACCTTATTTTGTGAGAAAGAGTCTCTCACTGAACCATTAGTTCTACTAGGTGGGCTAGCTAGTTAGTTCCAGGGATTTGTCCACCCCATCCCTCACAAACCCTAGTACTTGGGTACATGTGCAACAGTGCCCAGCTTTGATTCAGTGGTTGGGATTTAAACTCAAGTGCTTATGTTTGCATAGCAAGCATTTTTCCAACTGAGACAGATATAAAATATTTTTAATGTCTTAGGAAGTTCTACTGGGGAGTAACAGTCCAGAATGTTCACCTTCTAGATATACAACTGTCTTAAGTGGAGTTAGTATTGCTATGATGAAACACTATAACCAAAACCAACTTTGAGAAGAAGGGTTTATTTCAATTCTATATCCATATCGTTGTTCATTATTAAAGGAAGTTGGGACAGGAAATCAAATAAAGTAGGTAATTGGAGACAGAAGCAGTTGCAGAGATGCAGGGGTGTTGCTTACTGGTTTGCTCCCCTTGACTTGATCTACCTGCTTTCTTATAGAATCCGGGGACCACCTGCCCATAAATGGCACCACCAACAATATGCTGGACCCTCCCCCATCAAATACTAAGAAAAATGCTCCACAGGATTTCCTAGAGCCCAATCTTATGGAGGAATTTTCTCCATCATGGTTACTTCTTCCCAGATGACCACAACTTGTATCAACTTGACATAAGACTAGCCAGAACAACAAACAAACCAATTAATAACTTTTTTTTGGATGCAGCCATGAAGTAGAACCCCATTTGGTTGATAAAAACCAAACTCATGGGCTCAACTTCAAAGTTGTAGAACTGAACATACTTAAAGCTTGAATATTTCTCCTTATAAGCTTATAAGCAATGCAAAATTATAGTTGTACATGGGGAAAGAAAGCTTAGTTGATAAGCTGGCAAACCAGTAAGGTTTTGTGCAGGGATATAGATCTTCTCATAAAGTGATGCACATTTCATAAAGAGGATTCTTGAATCTGCTAAAAGAAAAAGAACCCAATTTGATGTAGAATTGGGTACCACCTAAAATTTAAAGGTGAGTAGGGTATTTTACAACAGAGGATGTTTTCATGACTTCTGAACATGAACAGAGATCTTAGGAATGAGTTTCAACCATGAGAAAGGGGGTTTAGGCTTCCTCAGAGAGGCTGATGGGATATACAGAGAGATGCATGTGAAGGATGTGCTGGAGGAAGTGGATCACCTGAATGTGAAGGCCAAATAGCTCTAAAGTAGGCAGGGTGAACAGCAGAAAACAGAAAAGCCTGTGGTGTGGCTCAATAGCCTTTCTGTTTCAGTCTGGGTCTAAGCCTAGTGAATGG
The DNA here is from genome assembly GCA_002335545.1 of Apodemus speciosus. NCBI lineage: Eukaryota > Metazoa > Chordata > Mammalia > Rodentia > Muridae > Apodemus > Apodemus speciosus. The sequence goes on from BDUI01000004.1 coordinate 2,703,071, forward strand.
TGTTTGAGCACATTGAGGGCAGATCTGCCCCCATTGGGTCTACCACATTTCAGAAGGCATAAGTACTTGAAACAAAATCCAAGCCATCTAGATGTCCCTTTCAGATGTAGGCTCAGGGCCCACTGAAACAAGAAGGAAAAAAAACTATGAGTCATCTGAGAATTCCTTAACCCAGCTAGGTTGACATGCAAGCATCACCATGGAATCATCTAACTTGTCTAGCATTCTGCTGATCAGAGCAGCCTTTGTGTCCCTGAACTAGAAAAAAAAACAATGCCAGAAGCTAGATCATTAAGAACCCCAAAGTGTAAAGATATAGCAATCTGTGTTATATTTTCCATTAAACTTTGTGCAAGAGGTATATTGGGGTCTCCTGTATATTTGGTTAAAGAAATCAACACAAATTCTGTGATCTACACCACTGGCTATTCTTCCTTGTCTCAGGAAAGATGATTCATGATTATTTATTTATTTATTTATTTATTTATTTATTTATTTATTTTTATTTGGTGCACATGAATGTTTTGCCTGCATGTCTGTGCATTCACATGGTGCCTGATGAGACCAGACATTGGATCTCCTTGAACTGGAGTTGCAGTAGATTTTAACCCACTATATGGGTGCTGGGAATCAAGGCTAGGTCCTCTGTAAAAGCAGCTCCACTCTTAACCACTGAGCCACCCCCACTTCCCATAATCAGGGAGTTTTAAGGGCTTCATTATCTTTAATTCCTTACATTGCATCTAAATGCCAACACAAACTAACAAAGTGAAAATATACAAAAAGACATTATGAATGTTTGACAGAATTGAAGAGTGGCACATACTGAAATTTCCATAGATCCCAGGATAAGGGCATAGGGCTCAAGATTGTCCACAATCCTAAGCTGTCTCATCTAATGCAACAGTTTTAATGGTCAGTCCTTCACATTGAACAATCTTTCCTTAAGGCAGAATTTTATAGAGATCCATAGATCAACAAGAACACAATATATAGACAAGACTGGCCTTAAACTGTCTTTAAAACTCAACTTAAATTGGGTTACTATCTCTCCAGTGACAGGATTATAGGCTATTCTCAACCAACCATCACAGCTTTGGATTCAAACTGTCTGGGGAAGCAGGAGTCATAACAGATAGGCTGCCTGACAGCTTAAAGGTGAAAGGTTTAGACCATAATGCTAATCATGACTCTCCCAGTCTACATGGATAGTCATAGAGGAAAGAGTCTATTTAAAATGAATGTCAATGGTTTTGTTTCGTGTGTAAAACCAATGAAAAGAAATGTGACCATCTTTAACTGAAGCAGAAATCATGAGAACCAATTTCTCTTTGCCTCGTACAAAACCATGCCTGTTCTACAAAACAGTGTCAGCTAGGAGGTCCCCCAAGAGCACAGCCACTGTTATGTTCATAGTTACATGTTGGAACATTTGGTATGTTCATAGGCACATTTCATGATAAAGATGGAATTTGTTGGTCTTTGAAAACCAAAGATACTGCAAGGGCTTGTGAGTGGCTAGAATGAGCTATCTCTGCATGCATGCTGGAATGCTGAATTGTGGAAACGAACTGTGTGATGAGCTCTTCCTTGGGCATCACAACATACTCATCAGGGCATGATTACACTTTGGAATCTTCATGGGTACACTGGGAACCCACTGCTTGCCAAACACTGATTGCTGGCTGGTACTTGAACAAATGATGCTTGCTAGCCATAAGGAGGACCATCACTTCCTTTTCAGTTGCCTCTCCATAAAGGAAGCCTTGTGCTTCAGTGAAACAGTGCCTGCTAAGAATCTTCCTGTCTTTAAGGAAGGGACTGAGAGCAACACTAACACACTAGTCCTGTATTTGCCTTTCATGACTCCTGGGAACATCACATTGTACTTTCTAATAGATTCCAGCAGACAAAGCAGTGCCATCCACACTTTTGCATTTCCCATTACCCCAGAGATAAAGTCAGCCCTGATTGTGCTGGGATGGCAATCTACAAGTGAAAAGATATGTCAAAGAACTAGACACTTAAATGTCATATTGAAGAATCCAGATGTGGCAGCCTTTAGCCGGCAGGACAAATCCTCAGTTACTGTTATCCACAAACACAAGCAGCCCGCACATTGGTGTCTCCCCGGGGACACATCCCCTCTTCTTTATTTTTATGTAGGCTAGTGAAAATGTAGATGGGCAGGAGAATCAAGGACAGAGCTTCCAAGGCAGCAATTATGGCCACAGCTTGACTACCCGTAATTACAAAGTTGGACTGTGACTGACACGATCAGTCCCTGTGGGATTTCTTTGGGTCACTTGCCAATCAGAAAATGCCACATCACATCCATCACAGAAAAAAGGGGCTCTTTGCTCAAACAAAAATGAGTGTTTTAAGAGGCCAGCAGTGCTCTGGTTCTGTGGTTCTCTAGTCATGCAGAGCCATGAGACCACTGCCTTTGCTTTCCTGCAGAAGCTGCTGAGGAAAGCACACTGCTCCAGTGTTCTCCTCAGCTCTTGGACAACGTCCATGTCCATCTCTGATGTCCATCACCATACTCTGTATAAGGAAAGAACTCTTTCAGAAAAGAAATCTTTTCTTCTAGTTGGAAGTATGAATGTGAACTTGGAGGCAGCTAATCTTTTCAAAGAAAATCCTCTTTTGTGCCACCTGTAAATATATAGTTTTAATTTTAAAATACCGCCTTTGTGAAGTCTCAGATTGAACACATTACAATTACATCTGAGTATCCCACATTCCTCTCTTCCCAATTCTTCCCAGGCATTACCTGGATAGATATATACTACATGTAGGCCTAATTAGGAAAATTTATTTTTTTATTGGATATATTCTTTATTTACATTTCATTTCCCTTTTTCCTGGTTTCCCCACCCCCCAGATGTCCCATATGTCTTTTTCCCTCCCCTCCCCCTCCCGTTCCCCTATTCACCCCTTCCCACATCCCTGTTTTTGTACTCTCCTACACTGCCGCATTGGGCCTTTCCAGAACCTGGGTCCACTTTTTCCTTCTTGTTGGACAGCATTTGGTAGGTGGATTGTGTCTTTGGTGTTCCAAGATTCTAGGCTAATMTCCACTTATCAGTGAGTGCATGCCTTGGGTGTTCTTTTGAGACTGGGTTACTTCACTCAGTATGATGCTCTCCAGCTCCATCCATTTCTCTAAGAATTTCATGAATTCATTGTTTCTAATGGCTGAATAGTACTCTATTGTGTATATATACCACATTTTTTGTACCCATTCTTCCGTTGAGGGACACCTGGGTTCTTTCCAGTTTTTCATGGTTTAAACCTTAGACTTATGATACTTGTATGGTATGTGTTACTCTTCAGTATTTTAAAGATATTTGCATTGATATAGTATGTTCTGGCCCATTCATTTTAGTTATAGCATTTATGAATATACCATACAATTTTTAAGCACTATCCTTTTTGAAGGATATGAAATCTGGGTTTTAGTTTTGGTACCATAATGCGATAAGTATCAGCAAATATATCAATTATATGTAAAGAGGAGATTTCTCTGGAGTAAATACCTAGAAATGGAATAAATCAGGATACTGGAGATAATAGCTAGTAATGCACTCCATATAAGCCTGATGTCTTCATCCTAAACCAGAAAAACCCTAAACTTCAGCAGTGCACATTTCTGTGAGTTTTGTTGTTCATTTCTGGGTTTGTAGCTTGGGAGTATTTCTCCGGAGTATGTACTTAATGATGGGATTGGGCATTGCAGGAAAAGGTGTCTCTGTGTGAGGCAAGTCTGTAGTTCAATGACAGAGCAACTGCCTTTCATGAGTAGGGGCCTTGGGTTCCTTCTTCGGCAGCAGACCTGAAGAAATGGAAAGTCAGCATTACTGTGATTTACACGGAAGTCACTGTCCTTTCAAACTGGACCACGCAATTTTCTGAAGTATTTTACATCTTGCTGATGTTTCTCTGTCCCAGACTTTGAAGAAATGCACTAGGTAACCTCAGAGAAATCTTCTGCAATTTGAAGATAGTGTTCTTTATATACAAAACAAGTTAAGAATCAGAGACATTATATTTGTATGTCAGAATGATCCTTGAGTTATCAATTAAAACAGATTCTGAAACAAGAAAAAGTATCTGTCCATTGCCAGATGTTTTTTACCCATTTGATGAATAAAATATGTATATGTTAAAAAGCGTTTATTTATCTGTGCATGTGTCTATGCATGCTCATGCTATGTATGTGTGTGTGCATGTGTGTGGTGTGTTACAGTGTATATATGTGTATATGAATATGTATACTCTCATGTGCTCATGTATAAAGACAAGGGAAAGACATCAATATCTTGTTCCAGTACTCTCTGCCTTTCTTCATGAGTATATGGTCTCTCACTAACCCTGTAGCTTGTTGATCTTTCCCCTAAGTTGGCTAATCGGTGAACCCCAGGAATCCTCCTGCCTATCCATGGGGTTACAGGTGCATGCAGCMGTGCTTGTCTTTTTATATGGGTAGCAGGGATCCAAATAAGAGCTTTGTGCTTACACAGCAGGGATGCTCATGCACTAAACCATCTCCCCAATCTCCGGAGGAACATTGTAACAGAGTTACGTAAATTTGTCATTAAAGATCATAGTTTTGGTAAGGAATTTTCAGTTGTAAGTCAATACTATGAAGAGGTTAGAAGAGCTTCCAGTCATATGGCTGACCAAGATTCCATATCCTATTATCTCTCTGTGCTATGGTTTCTTCACTGATAATTTAAACTATGCTAGTTTCTCTATGTCAGTGACCCCAGGAAGAGGGTTGTGTTTGATGGCAGCCTGGGCAGTGTAGTAGTGGGAAGCGGTCAAAAAACACACTTGAGTTTTCTTGTAGTGTTGAGTTGTATTTATTTGTATAGCTCATCCTGGAGAACAGTATGAAAAAATAAATTGGTTTAGCCTTTTCCCATCTGCCTATCCAGTTCTCATGACCCCACTCAGTAAGAGCCTTCTCTTGAATGATTGAATGTTCTACTTTCGTATATATATGAGTGTGTGTGAACTCACTGAAATTATTTACTTCAAGCTTAATGTATTCAAACCTCCACTGTATACATGATGAGAGCTTACCTTTCCTGGTTAATGTTTTTCTCTCTCTGTGGGGGTATTTTGCTGGTTTTCTTTTTCCAGATGCCCTCCTTGCTGTGCCCATGAGACTAATTACTGTCTTCTCAAAATAGACAGGTGTTCTCTTTAGCTTCTCAGGCTTGCAGTTGATTTAATTTAGTGTCTAAAGGACCCCAAGAAGTAGCATAAAGATTCGTCACTAGGACATTCAAGATGTTAAATTGTGGAGCTGATGATGGATGTAAATGTTATAGCCTAACATATACTTAAAACCTATCCTGATAAGTGAATGACAACTATAAAAATGGAGGCAGAAAGAAAGAGAATGTGAGAATAGAATGTGATAACTGCCCTTAGACATTGTCTAGGAGCAAAAAAGTATAATTTTGAATTAGAAAGAATGGGTTGAAGTCTAAAATAAACAAATTAATTAAAAAAAACAGAACAAGTGACTTAGAAAAACAAAAAACAACCAAACAAGACCAACCCACGTCAGGGCTGAGTTTATGGTGAGATCAACTTTGGTCCTTTAATAACTACATGCTTTATTCTTTAAAATTGATTATGAAAATTTCACACACAGTGTGTGAAAGAGAGATACAGAAAGAAGCAGAAACAGAGACAGATATATAGGCAGAGGCAGAGACAGAGATAGAGGCAGGATATAGATATTTGGCTTCTATTACCTTTCAGTATCTCCGGGATCCTCCACAGAGCCCTGTGCCCGGAACGGCGGACGCTGAGTGCAGTGAAGCAGACATCCTTGATCGGGCTCATGACTGGGCAGCTTTATCTGCTGTTTTTTATTTTTCCTTCCAAGTTCAGATTTTTAGAATATAGCTTATTATTAACTTAAGGTTTTGGCTGATTTTTACATGGAACACCCTTCTAATATGAGATTCGTAGTTTGGGTTCTGTATGGAAAATTTTATTCAATTATGATCCTGTATTTGTTCTGTTCCATTTTTTTCTCTTCAAGAATTCCATTTATATGTGTGTTCCGCCATTGTCCCTCTGCCCTCTCTGTGTGTGCAGCCATTTCCCCCAGCCCTCTAACTATGGTTCCTAAGCTGCTCTGACCATGACTTCTGCAGCTGGTGGGTTTTAATCTCATCTTTCCTTTTCATTTGTTTCATATCTCATTTTCCCTGATTCTAGCAACTTTTGTCCCTTCTACTTTAGACTCCTAAATTTTTGTATTTTAGTTTTATTTGGTTTTATTTTCTCTGATATCCTTCCATCAGATAGCTATCCCATCTCTATACATCGTTTTTTAGTTAACATGCAGCCTTTATCAATTTGGTGGTTTTAATTTACATTTGAAATATTAAACTAAAACTTGTATGAGACTTAGCTTCTTCCCAGGCTGCTGTATTCATTGCTCAGTATTTTAGGTTTCTTCCTGCTGTAGAAGTATTTTCTCTTGCTCATGTTTGTCTGGGAAGGTCTTCTGATATCCGAGGACTCACTGCATGGTGGTAAGGGCCCACCAGGAAGCTCGGCAGTCCCCGAGCATGACATCAGGGAGTCATTTCTGCGTCTGCTAAGGCTTATGAGCAGAACCATGTGAGTCCTTCTGCCTTCTCAGGTCTTCTCATACCTGGGGCTTCTCTCTTTTGCTCTTTATACCTGCTTGAATTCTGTCTCCAGTACACATTATCTATTGGGGCCGTGTTCTTCCATAGGGAGGTTCAGTTGGATATTTCTAAAAACACAGGGGCATGGGCAGATCTGCCTAATCCCATTGTATCTCCACCTTCCTACTTGGTCAAACTTGGAAAGGTCCCATTCAGAGCTTTGGGCGTATTTCCTGGGGATCTACAGCTTTCTGTTCAAGCAAGTTGGACAATTCCCCTTTGCTTGTCACACCTACAGAGGTGTGGCCTTGCCTATTCCTCTGTATTTTACAGTTTATAAGAATACCTTCTCCTCCTGGTAGAAGGTGTTACCCACAAGACTACATTTTCACTACTCCAGATGATCTAGCTTCTTGTGACAGGAAGTTTAAAATTAAGATTAATTCTGCCTTTTTGCCCTTACTCGACTATGTCCCACTGATTGGTTTCTCCACTTCACTGTCAACTTTTCCTCTTACCACAACACAGATGTTGTTTGCAGAGAATTAGTTGCCACGCCCTCTTCACTCCATGACTTCTTGGTCGTTGACTCTGAGGTTAGTTAGTCCTGGGATGCTTTCTTTCTTCTCTTTATGTTTGTTTCCAAAAGCACTCATCTAATTGACTAATGTTGGGGCTTTAAGGCCATCCGTATTTTCATGGCCCTGAAGTTTCTCCACATCCCTAAACGAATGTTTATCCTTACTCACATGTTCATATCTAAATTTCTACACTCCTGCATCCAAGCTACGGTCGAGAACTTATGACCTGCAGCACAACTGCCACTAGCTGAGATCTCTGCAAGGGATGGCCCTGTGACTGCACTTCCCTCCCCTTGGCCCCTACCTTGGAATGTCAGCAAGTATCCAGTTATCATTTAAAAGTATAAGCCAAATGATGTTGTGGGTCTATGCAGAATCCACAAGTGATCTTCTGTCATACTTGAAACAAAATCTGAAATGTCTTAGCAAAGCCTGTGGGGCCCTACACAATTACAAACCTCTGCAAGGATTTTTCCTATGCTTCTCTCCCTCAGTCTAGAATCTGGATAGTTTCTCTGACACTCCAGGTGTCTCCTGCTTCAGCTCCTGCCTGGCTGAGAGATGGCTACACCCTTGCATGGCTCATTCACCTCATTTCAGATGGCATCATCTCTGAGCCTTTCCCGAGTGGCCAATCTGAAAAACACTGTGTGCTGCTCCCTGACCTTGCCAATCTCTTAATTTTTCTTCATATCACTTCTCACTAAGTGAACGTGTTTTTGCCATCTTCCTTAATGAAATAACGTTTTGTGAGCCTGTCACCTTCTCTGCAGGGCTAAAGCCTGTTATCTCCCACCCCTGCCTTCGATACTATACGTGCCAACAAAATCTGCAAAGCATGTCTCAAATATCATCCCTAACAACTTTTGTCTTGATGCCACACCCACCACTCTTCCCTCTTTTCTGTATTAAAAACCAAATTCTTACCTTTGTTTTACTTTTAGTTCTATAATTTCACTTTAACTTTTTCATTCATTCCTCCTGCTAGATTCACTTTTAATTTTTACCACGAGGGGAAAAAACTTCATATATTACTGCCTGCACTGATTGTTTAAAATACAACTGATTTACTTAAAAAGATATATTTGTGTTTTGCCTGCATGTATGTATGTACCCCGTGGCCATGCCATGCTTACAGAGTACAGAAAGTGGCAGCAGACTCCCTGGAACTGAAGGTACATAGAGTTAGGACCCAGGATGACAGTCGTGAGGACTGGACCCAGGTCCTCAGCAAAAGGGCTCCGAGATGCCTCTCTGGCCCCAAACCACGATCTTTTATAAAGATCACTAACTAATATGTCTGTTTAAAATATTACTCATAAAATAAATTTATAAATAGACTATCTCTCAGAAAGTCTCTGAAGTTTTAACCTTAGATTTGAATAAAGTTTGATGTGCACATTCTAACTAAGCATTTCTGCCAAACCATGCTCTCTCATGCTGATAAAATTCCTCTCTGCTTGCCATGCGTAGCAATGGTTTATTACAGGATCAAAAATAAATTAAGCCAACATACTTGGCCATGTCAGTGTGCTGTCACAAGAAATATGCTTTGAAATGCTGTTTACAGCTTGTTTCTAAATATACCTAAAACTCAGAAAGTGTATGTGTACATTGTGAGGAAGACAGAGAAAGATAAAATTCTGTCTTGGAAGACCATTATGGGTTTTGGCTTTTCTAAGATATTATAATAGGGCATTTGTACAGACTTCTCTTGGCCCTCCAATTGGCCAAAAAGCATGGAGCTAAGTAAGAATTCTCACCTACTGGGTTTTAGGATGCACACCCATTCACACATTTTGAAAACTCATTCTAAAACCATCTGTGCTTCAGAACACAAGTGGAGCCCAGGCCTTTACCCCGAGGGTTGACTATCTAACAATGAGACACATTTATTTAGTTTTCTAAACAAAATAATTCTTTCTCATTCAAGAGATGTAATCATGTGTCTGGTCTTTATTTGGCATGCTGTTCCCCTTTTTTTATTACTCACATCACAGTTTTAGTTTAGTTTCATGTCGAGTTGAATGAGTAAGACTATACAGACAGAGACAGTAGGATCTGCTAACTGACATCAAATAGCCAAGTGCTAAGTTTATAGGAGAAATGTATAGTTTGATATTCTAGACATTCCATCCTGGACCTTTCCCAGGTTGCCATGATTCTGTTTCTAACTGACCCTTTTCTTTTACCTACACAGAATCACAATAATTCATATCACTAAAAAAATGAATTTTTGAGGACAACTGGCTCTGTCCTGTGTTATATGCTATGCTTTGAACATTGTGCAAATGTAATACTTGACAATACAAGCAAGTGACTCCTTTTCCTTGACTATGTGTTAAGCCCACTACTCAGCTCTGTGGAATTCTAAGGACAAACGCAGAGGGAAGCAACCTCGCCCTAATCACACTACTGATTCTTTCTGGAATCCACGCACAGTGTGCTTGTGCATAAGAGAGGGTTGCAAAGAGAAAATACATGAAAGACATCATATAAAATGCATTTCAGTTCATTTTAATTTAGCATTGGTTTATAATTTAATAGATCATAAGGAGGGAAGGAAAGAGTTTCCTCAACAGGTGGCCTCATGAAGGACAGACAGATCACTCAGGGAACCCTTCACTAAGTAGACACATCAGCACTGTTCGGCATGAGCGCATGCCCTTCTGATTTCCTGCATCTATCTGCTTATTTCCCAATGCTTTGCTCCCCCATCCCTCTTCCTTCCCTCCACGTCTAACATGAGCAGAGGCCAATACTGGGACACCTGGCTTAGGTCCTAAGCTAAGCGTCTCCTGCTCCAGCCATCCCAGAACTCCTCTGGCAGAAGGATTTTCCATTCCATCCCTCTCCGCACAAACAACCTGCTCGAAGTCCCTAGGATCAAGTAAAATATACGGTGAAGATACCTTCGATAAGCTTAACTGGAAATCTCCCCTGGCCATATTCCCTTCTGCATTTCATTCCTTTGAAACAGCTAGTCATCTTGGATCCTTAGTCCGAACTTGCTCTTTCTAGCTTAGAGTTCAGGTACATGCACAATGTCAAAAATAAAACAAAAGCAACAGTGCTGTAGGCTGTGAGCTAATAGTTAATTTTCACCCCTGTAACTTCTAGAGGAACGTATGGAGAATGTCAAGGATAAAGGTGTGGAAAAACAAATCCTCCCCCAGCTGGATATCTAACTTGGGCTCCACAGGCAAGCATGAGAGCTGCCAGTAGTGGATAACACATTTCAATATTTTTAAAAACAGTGAAATGAGCAATTCCCTAAAGATACAGCATTTCCCCCTATATTTGCCCAGGAATCCGTTTTGGAAGCTGATCCAATGATTACTACTGGGACGCAGAATTTTGACATCCATTTGGTACTGATTTACACCAGGATTTTTAAGGCTGCCAACAAGAGAGTCCAGAATTTCAGGCAGCCAAAAATTCCACAAGAGACAACTGTCTTTTATTTTATAGCTTATGAATTTGGGGCTTAATATGATTTTCCACTAACAAGTTCTGTACCCCCTCCCGAGTGCCAAAGCTGGTGTAGAGATCAGCAAAGTAACACGGAACAGATGATGTGGCTTAATATTCAACTTGAAGGAAGACAGTTGAAATTATATTGTTTACTTAGGAAAAAGCACTCTGGTTTAAAGGGTTGACACGTGATTTATTATGAGCACTTAACCATCGTGTTCACATCTTGCCCTCCACTCGACTTGTGGCAGTTCTTTGATGGTGCTGTAGTGCTGGGGGTGGTATTAGTAAAGTCATCAATTAAAGATCTGCTAAATATTGGTAAGGAGCTCTAAATGTGTATTGTCTTCTGTTGCTTATGAACTATTGAGGAAAAAAGCTCACGGAATCATGTTCAGTAATAAATCAAAGACAAATGGCTTAGGAAAAAGTGAGATGGACAAGCCCCTTTCCAAAGCCTAAGTAAATGAAAAACCCATCTAAAAACAAGGTATTTGTGGTGAACACAAATAATCCTGCTACAAAGTATGGAATTAGGGAAAGAAGACACCAAGGAGCACCTCCCTCCGATCAACGTTCTGCGAGACAACTCTTACTGACACAGTGAAATAATTATTCATTTTCCCCTTTACAAAAGTCAATACATTTCTTCTTCAGATGCCCTGAAGATAAGGTGAGAAAGGAATCAGTGCTGTGACATTAAAATGGCCCACATGTAGATGACCTTCCCTAAAATTAAAGCTTATCCAAAATCCTTCATGTCCATCATACTGCTTACAAATAAGGGCTTAGACACATGCTCTCAGTCTGTCAAGAGGATATAGTTGTATATTCTATCAGTATAAGGAGTCATCAAATTACTACACTACTAAATGTGATATCAAACTGCACCTGCAATGTTTTTAAGTGAAGAGAAATTATTTCATGTAATTCCACAAGTGGGATACATGGGGGGGGGGTTAAAAGAGTCAGTTACAGAGCAGAAGCCTGTCTGAACAACTGAGAAAAATACCCAAACTCATTAAATATTTCACAATAGGATTTCTAGAAGGTGATCCTAAATCCTGGCTGTGGATGACTGGTCATCTTCAGGACACAAACATCCTCTTGATGCGGTAAGGTGTCTCTAATGCCCTCTTGGTTCATCAGAGAGAGAGAGAGAGAGAGAGAGAGAGAGAGAGAGAGAGAGAGAGAGAGAGAGAGAGCCACAACACTTCATGTGAGCACCAGACACTGTGACTGTGTTTCTGAAACAGGAACTGTGTAAAGAAGAATTCTTTACACCTCATCGTGAAACTGTTCCGGGCAAGGCCAGAGCACAGGAGAGCAGTGAGTGGAAGGGAGACTTCTGATACCCACCCATAACTTTAATAGTCGAAACGTTCATATATATATAAAAGAAAAACTTCATTTAAAAATATACTGCTAAAATAGTCTATGAAATTTATAATTAGCTAGTAACATAATTTTATCTACACAAACTTTAAAAATGGACATTGAGTAGATAAATTATCTCATACCCAAAGTTACTATACCAAGAAGAAAATAAAATGAAGTGATCTCTATAAATTAATCTTTGAAGGTTATTTTATCTGGACAGAGCACCAGAGGGGTATTGAAGGCGGCAGTAACACGTTAGTAACACGTTAGGATCATGCTTAGCTGCCTAAGCACTCTCCTGTTCGTCTCAGCCTTACATCAAGAACACGCTTTCGGCTTCATTCAATCACGAATGCATTTTTGGCTACATTACTACAGCGTCATGAAAAAAATTCCAGTCATAATTTCTGATGATCATTCAAATCATAAACTTTAAACATCAAAGAATCAGGAATGACAAAACATACTAGTTCATGTCCACACACACAAGTCCTGAGAGTAACCTAAACAATCTAGACGAGGAAATGACTTCTTATTAAGGCTGGAAGAGTTTTGAGAAACTGAAATGGGCAAGTAAAAAAAAAAAAAAAAAAAAAACTGGCTACGTGCGATCTGCTGTCGGGCAAGAACAAACCCATCCTGGACTCGCTTGCGTCTTTTCACGTCTGAGCTGAGAGCTGGGCGAGCAGGGAGTGAGCACCACAGTCAGTCTATACGTGAACCTCGTCTTCAGCTTTCCCGGCATGGCATGGGCCATGTATGCGTGTTCCTATAGATTCTCCATCTGGCAGCACTGGTGACCTGGCAGGAGTCTGCATTGTCAGGAGGGAAAGAGACGGAGAGAAGTTGGGAGTCATGGCTTCTGGTAGAGACCCGCCATGGTAGGGAAGGGGAGACCGGGGGAATTTCGGAAGAGTCTGGCCCAGGGTGGTAGCTGGCATTCGTGGGGGAACTGCCTTAATCCCAGGCTGCGCTACTGCTGTTATCAAAGGGGGTGGGAAAACAAAAGATGTGTCTTTTGGAATGCCAGGCACCTGTGGATGCTCATCCTTTAGTCTGGCGATATCGTTAAACACTGAGGCAAGATGCTGGAACTTGGGTTCCCAGCTGAGGAAGTAATCCCAGGCATAGCTGCCTCTGACATCATCATCAGCGGTCATCTGAGTGGAAGGAGCCGCACCCCGTCCTTCCTGATTGCCTGAAGTGAAGGACTCTTTCCCGCTCTCAGCCAAGACACCTGCTGTTGCCTCTCTTCTCGGGGATAATGCATTATTTTGAACACAGATTGCATCACAGCCTTCCCCTCCAACTCCTTCCTCAAACACGTGGCTGGCTTCCATTACCTCAGAGCTAGTCATCACATCTGTCTCTCCGGAGAGGCAAGAAAGCTGGTCCGAGTCCCTAGGGATGCCCGAGTCTGGCACCCTGGAACCCCGGTCACTCAGGGCAGAATCTGAGTCCTTTCTATAAGGATTCTCATTGATCCTCTGAATTTCTTTATCTTCTGCAGTTTCTCCATCCACAGAGCAGCGGCCGCTGCAGTTTGAGTGCCTAAATAGGTGAATAATGTCCTTCTCCATGACATTCATCAAGTCCAACCATTCATCAGGTGGGGCTCCACCAGGCCCTGTCACAGCCCTGTACTCTGCGGTCTCCTGGCCAGCCTTGAGCTCGCTTGCAGCCCCAGTCAGTTTGGGATCAGCGTCTGGGGATGATGGCGTCTTCTCCTCATAGGTGTGCAGTGGCTCTCTTTGCTTGTGCCTTAAAATCAGTACAATTAGAGTGCAGACAAGCGAGAGGAACACTAACAAGGAGACCACAAGGCTGATGGAGAAACTGTGAACCAATACTGTTCTATGGTGTCCTTCCGCTGGCAAAGAGACATTCACAAACACGCTGCAGGATGTGGACTTGGAGCCGGGCTTGGGGCTGTGAGCAATTATTTTCACTTCCAGCGTGTCTTCTTTGTTGAGTTGACTGCCTATCAGGAGAGGAGCTCTAACCCAGTAAATGTCGCCATTCGTTTTGTTCACTGAGAAGACAGAGGATGGAGTCCTAAGAGAATAAAGCACCACCCCATCCACACCAGCATCTGCATCTGAGGCCTCTACTCTGCCAATCAGCTGTGATCCTTGACCCTTCTCAGGGAGACTGAAAAAATATTGATCTTGAGTGAAAATGGGTTCAAACTCATCAATCCCTTCAACTTCCACCCAGACCTCCAGGGAAGCTGAGGCCCCACCTCTGTCTTTGGCCTGAACCAGGAGGCAATACTCACTAACACTTTCATAGTCAAGCATTCGTTCAGTGTGAATGTCCCCCGTCAAAGGATCGATGACAAAGAGATCCTGATAAGGATGCATCCCGTGTGTGATGAGGCAGGGTGACAAAATAGAGTAAGTTACTTCTCCATAAGGCCCAGCGTCAAAATCCAGGGCATGCACAGAACATATGCTGGAGAGAGGGGGCAGGTTTTCAGGAGTGACACAGGTCAACGTAGAGGACAGAAACTGAGGTGAGTGGTCATTGTCATCTAACACACTGATATGCACAGCAGCAAAAGAGACGTGCTTCTCCTCTGCATCTGTAGCTTGGATGGTTAAAGTGAATGCTATTGTTTCCTCATAGTCCAGAGGTTTCACCAAATAAAGAACCCCAGTTCTGTCTTCTAAGTAAAAATGTTCTTTGTCATTTCCAGAGATTATGCCATAGATGATTTCTGCATGTGAACCTGTGTCACGGTCTTCTGCAGACACCATAGTGATGTGACTCCCTACCGGGGTGCTTTCCTTGACATGGGCGTGGTACCGCTGACTGCTGAAGGTGGGTGGGTTGTCATTGATATCAAGAACTTCTATTGCTATGACACTTGTGGAAATCAGTGGAGGGCAGCCATGGTCAGATGCGAGAATGACAAGCTTGTGGCTGGCAGTAGCTTCTCTGTCCAGAGCATGAAGCAACACCAAAGCACCGCTCTGCTGCTGGGGGTATTCTGAACCGAGGAGGCTGGTTTCAATGTGGAAGTGGTTGTGTAAGTTGCCACTGATGATAGAATACTCAGTGTGTATGTTCTCCAAAGAGTAGTCCCGGTCGATAGTTGAAAACGTCATGAGGGTACTCCCGACGGGGGCAGCTTCACTCAAGCTAAGATTATAGCACCCCACTGCAAACTCGGGAGCATAGCTGTTCACATCTTGTATTTCTACCTCCACTAACGTAAGAGCCGTCAAGGAGGGAACTCCACCATCACTGGCTTCAACAAGAAACTGAAGTGTTGGTATTTTTTCCAGAAGTGACACAGCATCGGTAGTAAATACAGTGCCTGAAAAAGAAGACAGCATGTCAATGCTGTGAACTAAATGTTCTCGATCTGTTTAACTAGCAAAGGCTTACTAAATATGCAAATGTGCATTGCTCTTTGCTGGATGGTTTAAGTTACAGCCAACAAGAAGTCCAAATAAGTTTCAAATTTATTATATTTATACAAAAGCTTCAGAAATAATCTTCAGTTTTCATTTACATGAGCTGCTTGAATCTGTCTTTGTTATATTTTTTCCTGAATTTTATTTTTGAATAGTAACTTGTTTCATTATTATTTTTAAAAGAAAGTACACTCTTGTCTTATATAGACTTATTTTATTCCACTATCTATAAACATAGGAACACAGATGATCTATCATAAGAACTATTCTGAGCGGGGCAGTGTAGTGCATGCCGATAATGCATTTGGGAGGTTGAGGCAAGAACATTGAAAGTTAGGGACCAACCTGGGATGTGCAACGAGACTGTCTCAAATAAAATTAAATGACAGATATTCAAGCATTCAAGTGATACAGTGTGTGTGCCTGGCATTCCCTCACACACACACACACACACACACACACACACACACACACACACACACACACACGAGAGGGCTTTACTCTGGAAATCACTCTATCCAAATAAAAGCAGTGAAAATGAGAACGTGGAGTATTTAATTGCAGAGATAAGCTCATGAGTTAATTCAGCAAGTGGTGTCTTTTTCCTTAATGATAAAATACATCAGATATCTCTTATTGTGGTAAGCATGGAAATATATGACTTTTACAAGTGTGTATACAATGGCCTTGTTATTAAAGCCTTTTAAGTGTGGTCACTAAAAATAAATGCTGAACCACTGGTAAGGTTTAACTATCACATTTCAATTACAGCCACACCATGAACTAGACTGACTAATTTAAATCTAATCAACACTCTGAGGCAATGTTTCCATACCACGCCTATCAGGCAAAGTACTGCTAAGACTTAAGTACTCAGGGGCCTGAATTTCACATACTGCTATTAGCTGACGAGGATGAGTTGCCAGTGTCTGAAATCCTATGAGATGAGAAGAAAAGGTTGAAAGACAAAATCATGAAGGGCAGCGAAGTTCCTAACACACTTATACTTAAAGGCACACACCTACAAGTCGTGCGGTGTTTCTTACTTCTCTCATTGCAAGCACCCAGTGAGTCTTTTTCTTTTTCTTTTTATTATTTTCTATATTCTCTGTTTACATTCCAAATGATTTTCCCTTTCCCAGTTCTCCCCTCCCCATAAGTCCCATAAGCCCCCTTCCCTCCACCAGTTCCAACCCCTCCCACTTCTCTGTCCTGGAAATCACCTACAAAGCTGCAACAAGCCTTGCCAGGACCAGGGCCCTCTCCTTCCTTCTTGGGAATGTGGGTTGTCTCTTGGGTATTCAGAGTTTCTGGGCTAATATCCACTTATCAGTGACTGAATTCCATGAGTATTCTTCTGTGAATGAGTTACCTCACTTAGATATTTTCTAGTTCCAACCATTTGCCTAAGAATTTCATGAATTCGTTGTTTTTAATTGCTGAGTAGTATTCCATTGTGTAAATACACCACATTTTCTGTATCCATTCCTCAATTGAGAGACATCTGGGTTCTTTCCAGCTTCTGGCTATTATAAATAAGGCTGCTACGAACATAGTGGAGCATGTGTCCTTATTGCATGCCAGAGAATCCTTTGGGTATATGCCCAGGAGTGGTATAGCAGGGTCTTCTGGAAGTATCATGCCCAGTTTTCTGAGGAAACACCAGACTGATTTCCATGATGGTTGTACCATCTTGCAATCCCACCAGCAGTGGAGGAGTGTTCCTCTTTCTCCACATCCTCGCCAACACCTGCTGTCTCCTGAGTTTTTAAACTTAGTCATTCTGACTGGTGTGAGGTGGAATCTCAGGGTTGTTTTGATTTGCATTTCCCTAATG
>BDUI01000004.1:2722329-2742129 GCA_002335545.1 Apodemus speciosus
TATTTCTTTAAGTGATTTTTGCATTTCCTCTTTATTGGCTTCTATCTTTTGACCCATATTCTCCTGAATTTCTTTAAATGATTTTTGTGTTTCCCTTGTAACGGTTTCTATCTTTTGATCCATTTTCTCCTGTATTTCTTTAAGAGATTTATTTATGTCCTTCTTGTGTTCCTCTAACAGCATTTAACTAACACCAATGATTTTAAATCCAAATCTTGTTTTTCTGGTGTGTTGGGGTATCCAGGACTTGCTGTTGTCAGAGAATTGGGTTCAGATGCTGCCATATTGCCTTGATTTCTGTTAGTAATGTTCCTATGTTTGCCTCTTGTCATCTAGTTATCTCTGGCGTTATTTGGTCTTGTTGTCACTAGCTGGTGCTTGAACCTCCTGTGAGCCTGTAATGCTATTTCCATACCACTGGATGACTGGATTTCCCCTGGCACAGATTGCTGATGTGCTGCCCTCCTCTTGGGTGCCGTTGGAGCCCTAGTGTGTCTTGCCCCAAGCAATGTTTTACTCGGGTTGTCTCTGTGAACCTGGTGCTGCCTGTCTACTCTGTCAGGGAGCGAAGATGGCAGATGCTGCGGGAACCTTTTCCAAGTGCTGATCACTCTGCAGGGCAAACGTCCCCCAACAGGGTTGGCACACAGACAGCCCGCAGAGTTGCCCAGGTCCTGGGCGCCGGCAGAAGTCTAATGGGCTGAGATCCAAATGATGTTAGACTCGGGATATATCTGTGTAGCTGGTGCTGCCTGTCAGATCTGTCCAGCGTCCAAGAGCCAAGATGGCGGAGAGCCCCTCCAATTGTCGATCAATCTACAGGGCAAACGACCCCCAACTGGGTTGGCACACAGATGGCTCACAGAGCTGCCCAGGCCCTGGGTGCAGGCAGAAGCCTGATGGGCTGAGACCCAAGCAATGTTAGACTTAGGATATGTCTGTGTGCCTGGTGCTGCCTGTCCGATGGAGTCTTTTTCTTATACTTGGGACCTAAAGTTGTCTTTCAGATAATTCTACAATTAATTTTAAACTTATCTCTCTCTTGAAAATGGTGCTCTGATGGGTAGAGACAATGTGATGGCAGGGCCCTGTTGTTTTCTAGAGTGTGTCCTGCTAGGACACTGTGTGGCTAGTCATCCCTCTTTATTAAGCTCCGCATTCAATGTTTACTTCTGATTAATGTCCCTTGTACTCAGCTTAAGTGTTTGGATGAGCAGTTGCTTGTCTGTGTACATTGCACACCATAGCTGTCCTCTCTGACAAAAATACAAAGGGCCTGGGAGATGGCATATAAAGCAGAGTCATGCAATGCTGTGCCACGGCTTCTGTTTGATAGAAATGGGAACTGAGGTCTTTTCACCCTTTGATTATTCTTGTCTTTATTGAATGTATGGCACTATTACTTTTTTTTTCCTTTGCACTAATCTGACACTCTAATCATATGAAATCCTGAAAATCCTGGTCTTTTTGACATTATTTTGATTCTTGTTGAGCCACAGAACAGCTAAACTCTGTTGGTTGGACACATGAACCTGGGCATCAGTATATTGAGGGGAGCATCTCTGTGCTTCTTAGTGTTGAACAGCGTTTGACCAATTCCCTTCGCTGTCTGGCCACTGAGATGTTAAAGATGCACTACTGCCATTTTCTACTTCAGATAAGTTGGAAAGCAGTGTCTATAACTGCAAGGGGGAGGGCAAAGGTCTGTGCTAGGAGCATTCAAAGCTGATGATCCCATGTTTTTGCACCATAACCTGTGATGTGCTACAGCCGGTGTAACTCACCATTCCTGGGGTCAATGGTGAATCCCTCAGGAGGGGAAAGGATCCTGTAAGAAATGTTTCCACTGCTTTCTAAGTCTGTGGCACACAGGGTCAGCACCAAGTACCCTCCAGGTATGAGTTCAGGAACTGTAGCCTGAGGATAAAAGAGGAAAAAGGCATCATGCTGGCAAATCAGTAATTTTCGGGAGCACAGGCAAAGCCTGTCACCGTTTTTAATTTTGACTCAAGAAACTACCCAGTCTGCCTTTGTAGGCCTTGGAGTAGCTCAAATGAATATGGCCCCTTTAGGCTCATAGGGAATGGCACTATGGGAGGTGTGGCCTTGTAGGAGTAGGTGTGGCCTTGTTGGAGGACGCCTGTGGTTGGGAGTGGACTGTGAGTTTCAGCTCAAGCCTGGCCCACTGTCACTCTCTTCTTCTGCTATATGCTGATCCAGATGTAGAATTCTTGGCTCCATCTCCAGCCTCATTATCTACCTGTGCTCTGAACCTGTAGGTCAGCTCTAACTAAATTTTTTCCTTTACAAAAATTTTTGTGGTCATGGCATCTCTTCACAGCAATAAAACTCAACTAAGAGAGAAGATAGTGCCAGAGACTGGGGTATTGCTGTGATGGGCCTGACTGTGCTTTTGTTTGGAGGAATGTGGACTTTGGAACTTTTGAGTTAGAAAAGCAGTTGAATGTTTTAAGTAGAGCTTAATGGGACATACCAGTAGGAGCATGGAAGACAACGGTGCAGAGGGTGATTTGAACTGTGGGGACCCGGCTCAAGAGGTTTCAGAGGAAAAGAATATTAGTGTGTGGCCTAGAGACCATTCTTGTGATATTTTGGTGAAGAATGTGGCTGCTTTCTGCCTTTGTCCAAAAAAAAAATTCACCTGAGGCTAAACTGAAGAGTTATGGATTAACAGCTTTAACAGAGGAGATTTTAAAACAGATAGTGTTATATAGTTATTAGTAGCCAGTCCTATGCAGATCTAAAAATGAAAAGGAGCAAGCCGAGAAGGGAAAAAATAAAAATGTACAGTTTGAGGAGAACAGAAGCACTAGGAATAGTAAATGGATTAAGGAAATTGGAATTAGCTAATTAGAATAAAGTAAGTGGTGACCCCAGAACAAGACCCCTACCCAGCTCAGCTTCCAACTTGTACAAAGGAATTTAAGAAGAAAAGCTCAGAGCCAGACATGGTGGCTCACAGCATTAATCCCAGCACTCTGGAGACAGAAGGAGGTGGATCTCTGAGTTTGAGACCAGCCTAGTCTACAGATCAAATTCCAGAACAGCCAAGCTAAGACACAGCAAACCACCATGAAAAACAAAAGGTGGCGACAATGTATTTGAACAAAGAGGCCATGTTCATACCCTAGCAAACAGCACAAGATGGCAACATCAGCCACATGGTTTTAGCTTTGAAGTCAAGGGTACAAGGAAGGAGTGTAGAATCTTCCTCTCAACTAAGGAAAGCCACTGAGATCTGGCCTGTAGGGTTGCTATTGCATGTAGGTTCAGAGATGCATGAAGCAGTGAAGGTGAAGCCTGGAGATCCCAAGATGCTGGAGATGGCAGAGTCATGGGATACCTGCCATAAAAAGCCGCTAACAGTGGTACCCRCTCAAGAGAGAGAAGTGTGATGTAATCAACAAAGCTGAAAGGAGTTGGAGATCTGAGAAGTGATTTGACATCAGGCATAAAGATGGAGAGTCTGGCATTTGCACAGATGGTTTTCAGTCTTGTTTCAGCCAGTAGTCCTCTCTGTGATCCCTTTCCCCTCTTTTGGAATGGTAATGTACATCATGTGATACTCTATGTTGGAAGCGTGTGATCTGCTTTCTTAATTTGATTTTATAGGAAAGTACAGTTGAGAGATTCCCATGAGTCTCACAAGAGACTTTAGACTTTGGAATTTTAAACGGGGTTGAGACTGATAGACTGTGTATATTTTTGAAGTTGGACTCAAGCACTTTTGCATTATGGTATGGCTACAAGCCTGTGGAGCCAGGGAATGGAACGTGGTGGTTTCAATGAAGGTGGCCCAAATAGGCTCATAGAAAGTGACACTCTTGGGAGGGGTGGCCTTGCTGGCATAGGCATGGCCTTGTTGAAGGAAGTGTGCCACTTGGGATGGGCTTGGGGCTTCAGAAACTCAAGCCTGGCCCAATGTCCCTCTCTGCTTCTGCTGCTCCAGAGGTAGAACTCTCAGCTCCTTCCCCAGCCCCGTGTCCAGTTGTCATGTTTCTTGCCATGGCATTAATGGACTAAACCTCTGAACCTGAAGGACCAGCCCAAGTTAAATATTTTCTTTTATAAAGGTTATGATCATGGTCTCCATTCACAGCAATAAAATCCTGAGGAAGACAGACAGGCTGATGTTTAGCATTGATAAACTGAAATGTTAATGGTCCCCGGATTTAGAAAACAGTTTTAATGTTATCCAATCTTGGTTTTTACCCTTAAGCATTTTCTTTCTAGATTATATCTGAATGACAGAAGGTACTATAGTGGCTAATTTTATGGCAAAGGTATTAATTATATCACTCAAGTGGGGCTTCATGGAAAATTGTTACTTAGATTAAATTCTCATGTTAATCATCTTACATTTTCTCCATTGAAGAGTATTGGTATTCATTTAAGAGACCTCAGTAGACTGTGGTCACTGTTCTAACTTCTGTAAACATATAATCTCCCTAAAATCTAAATTCTGCACTTTCTAGATTTGCTCATGATCTGTTTGTGTGAAATGTTAATCCAAGTCTTCCAAAAAAAAAAAAAAGAATCTGTCCAAAACATTGTCAGATAATGCACACTAGTTCACCTTTCCTGTGGCCTTGCAAATACTGCACAATTTTCAATTGTCATGAACAACTGGACTACAACTCTACACACATGTGTGCATGTGTGTGCACATGTGTGCAGGTACGCGCGCGCACACACACACAGAGAGAAGAAAATACAAAGGTCTGATTGTCCCCATATTCAGCAAACATAAATAAATGAGCCTCATAATTCCAGATGACTTCTGGTCCACAATATGATAGACAAGATTGCAACATTAACTCAGGATGAACAACAGTGAATGCTGACAACTAGACCAGTGCTATTAACTATCACTGACGGAGGGCTGACTTCACTCCCCACTGTTATTTATTTTACTTTACGTATATAGACATTTTTCCTGACTGTCTGTCTGTCTGTCTGTGCCTCAGGTACATGTCTGATGTCTGTGGAAGCCTGAAAAGGGTAGCATATCCTATGGATCTGGAGTGACAGATGGTTGTCAATTCCCATGTGGGTGCTGGGACTCAAACCAGATCCTCTAGAAGAGCCACTAGGAAAACTCACTTCTGAGGCATCTTTAGCCTCACTCCTTGTTCTTTCTAGTTGTTTGTTTGTTTGCTGGTTTGTTTTTATCTCTTTACCTGGTAGAAATCTTGAGTAAAAACTGGTGGGTTATCATTGACATCCAGCACACGGATGATGAGGGAACCCTCTGTGTGGTGCACTGAATCAGAAACACGGACGATCAGCTCATATTCGGTAACTTCTTCAAAATCCAGTGTTTGCACCAGCACCACCACTCCAGTGTCCTGACTGATGGCGAACTTGGCTCCGGGATTGCTTTCTTTGACAAGACTGAAGGTGAAAGCTGGATTCAGATCCGCATCATGGACGGATACCCGAGCCACAATTACACCAGGCAAAGAATCTGCAATCATCATGACCAATGTCAGCTCCCATTAAAACTCATCATCAGAAAACATTTCTTCAATTGTTCAGCCCAAGTATTTTCATTTTAAATCTAAAATGATTTTCTTTTTTCTGGCATGATTTCTCATCTAAAGCTCATTTTGGGCTAAATCAAAACACAGAAGAATTTATAACTACAATAAAAGTGAAAATCTACCGCAGAGTAGAAAATTGAGGCAGCAGGCTCTACTCCAGTTGTATATTACAGTTTTCCACCATATGCTTATAATACAGCTCCAGAATCAAAAACCATCCTGGGTACTCTCCTGCAGTTGTAGTTTGTATGTCTGAGCAGAGACTCATAGGGGTATAGAGGAGACAAGGGACATTACTAAACACATAATACAAATAGTAACTTTGAAAACAGGCAAGAACTGAAAGAAAATATTTGTGTATAGAAGATATAAGATTTAGTACTTGACTGCTTAGTGTTTAATTTTATAAATTTCATTATTTCTTTGATAGTGACACAGACTTTGCTTTCTTCTTTTAAATTTGTTTCTTAAAACTAAAATTACCAAGGCTATGGGAAAACAAAATATACACAGTGCTAGCGAGGAAAGAAAATCGAATTTTACTCATCAGAAAAAAAATCATAGAACAAATAACATGCTCAGTGTTTCCCGTGGTCTCCACCTAACCTACCCGTGGAAGGAAATTTATTTCTAAGAGTCTAGTATGGTGTCCGTGGAAAGTATCTACCGAGATATTCAGAATTATTCTACTGTATATGGAATTTGTAATTTCCAGTCTTCAAGGCTGGGGAGGAATTTGTGGAGAATACCAACCACACTTTACCCCATTCAATAGATTTTGACATATGCACTCTGCTCTTGTGATATATTTACACCAGTTGTACTGATATATTTTTGTACCAATTCACATGCTTAGAAACAGCACACAGTCCATCAAAGCAAATGAAAATATTGAAAGTGAGAGATAAACCTGAAATATGTTTTGTTTATAGGGTAACAGTTACAGGCGTCCTCATGTGGAGAGATTTCTATGGAAGGAGTTGGTATAACTTGTTTGGAAAGTGAAGTCAGTAAAATAAATGTTCAAAATGTTTCAGGATGAATTTGGTAATAATAGAGAAATGAAAGAAAGAAAGGTAAAGGCTGCTTTCAACCTCATCTACAGGGGGATAGGTTAGCTTTCCTAGTGAAGCTACTTACCATGGGACAACTTTGCATTCTCAGACTATGGAGTCATTGTGTAATGAATGCCCCAAACAGTCCAACACTAAAACAATCATTTTTTAGTCTCTACAAGTAATGTGAGTTATAATAGAGGAAAGTGATAACTCTGCACATGATCAAAATAACTTCATTATCATCATTAGGGTCCTGCAAAGATCAACGGAGCATGAGTCTGACAGAATTAATGCTCAGAAGAGTCAAATGATTATTACATCAACATGTGCTTCTGCCTGAAGGACATTCAATGTTTAAGAAATATCTACACATATACACACTGTAAGAATTGACAGTCAGAGGCTAGAGACTCAGTCTCCAGCCCATCTGAATGCAAATCCAAGTGTTAGGATTTAAAACCCTTTTACATTTGATATTTCATTTAATACCGATAAAATGAAGACAAAATTATCTGGCTTGCATAGCTGTTGAAAACTAATACTTAGTTGAACTTCTGGCTGTTAAAAAAATGATAAATGTGTAAGTCAACCAAAAGTGGATTCCAGATTGCCATACTTACTTTCTTCAATTTCTACTGCTTCTGAGGGGAGAAAGACCGGGGCATTGTCGTTTATATCCATCACCTGTATCTTGACCAGAGCTGTATCCAAAAGCCTGGGCACCCCTCTGTCTGCGGCTTGCACAATCAAGCTGTTTTGGAAAAGAATCAAGGAATGTTATGAGCCATCTTGGAAGTATAAAAAACATAAATACCAAATCTAGTTTAATTTTCTAATGTGAATTCACTGACTTTTATTTCTCCCATGGCCTTTTCTAAATAGCATCATTTACAATTTCTTTCACAAGAATGGTAGCTTGAAATTTATGTATTTTTGACAAGATTCAAGAACAAACTCCAGCAAACTGCCAGGGGTCGTGAAGCATTAATATAAAAATAAATGCACAATTTCTTGGAGACAGTCTTTAAAATTCTAAGAATAATCTAAACAATACATGTACCAATACTTGTGCCCACCCTACTGCATTGGGATTGCTACATAATTGTACCATGAAAATATTCTGTCAAAATGATGGCTATATATGGATATGTTTCAGATCCAAATTTCAAACCAATCAACATTATAGACTTGGGCAAGCTTGCTGTCATGATGAAGGAGCAACTGGGTTATGACAGGCTTAGACATTTCAGAGGAGAAAGGGTGATTTCTGATGGAATCCACACAGTATGATTTAATCTCCCTGGGGTGGTGCTACAGTGAGCTATTCTACCAACAAAGTTAGAGTGACTACTACTGGCCTTACCTTCTCCCTTTCTCTCACTACTCTTACCATCGCCGGATTCCACGCCTGGTCAGTTGACCTCTTCAGTGTCCCTTAGATTAGTATCTTATTTATTTTTGTCTCTGTCTTCAGAGATTCAGGTAGAGTAATCAAACACCACTTAAATCTAGGACCTAACAGTATGACGGATCATGGGAAATTCAATGTTTTCACAACCAATGAAGTCAAGACAAATTGGGACCTGAGTTTTGTTGTACTAAATCCAGAAAAGTATGGGATTTCCTACACTAAATACAGGGAAGTGCATGCCTGGGCTAGCCAGTCTCTGTACTTATCTCCCTGGAATGCATCCTTAGGGCTTGAGAGATGGTACAATGGTTAAGAATGAATTCATGAAATTCTTAAAGAAATGGATGGAGCTGGAGAACATCATACTAAGTGAGGTAACCCAGTCTCAAAAGAATACCCATGGTATGCACTCACTGATAAGTGGATATTAGCCTAGAATCTTGGAAAACCAAAGACACAATCCACATACCAAATGATGTCCAACAAGAAGGAAAGAGTGGACCCTGGTTCTGGAAAGGCACAATGCATCAGTGTAGGGGAATACTAGAACAGGGAAGTGGGAAGGGGTGCATGGGGGAACAGGGGAAGGGAAAAGGGCACGTGGGACCTTTGGGGGGTGGGGAACCAGGAAAAAGGAAATGAAATGTAAATAAAGAATATATCCAATAATTAAAAAAATAACAAAAAATGTATACTTCTTGAAGAAGAACCAAGTGCAGTTCCTAGCACCCACATCTTACAGCTCACAATTACTTCTGATGCCACTTGGCCTCCACAGGCACCCACACTCACGTGTGTAAAACTCCCTGTGCCACCATGCACATAATTAAAAATAAATCAATAGCACTTTGAAAACCTAAACCCCTATTTAAACATCTACTTGACTCTCCACGTTAAAGCCATTCAATCTCCCAAGCAAATATACTTGACATTCTAAGTGCTGGCTTCTGGCTGATGTGCCTATCCTTACACTCTAGTGACTTTCCAAAGCTCACAACTCTGGTAGGATTCTCATATGATCTGAAAGCTCTTTATGATCATAGTACACTGCACATTTTCTTGCTACAACAGTTATCGTTTTGATGGGGGTATCTGTCTGCCTCTTTCCAGTGTTGCTTTAGGATAGGTGGATGCCTATYGCTCTAACAATTTTCTTTAATGAATATTGAGTGTTAATTTCTTCAGATTTTTTCATGGTTAGAGATTTATTAAATAGATCCAGAATCCAATCTTAGGTCTTGCTCAATTCAAAATCTGTGCTCCTTATAATGGGCCCCTCCCTGGCCATGCTTCCTGTGCTGCACATACAGAGCACCTAATCATACTTCCCTTTTCATTTTTCTCTAATAAGTGTTATGAGAGTCATGTAGTGAGAATTTTGATTTCTTTAAAACCCAGCTATGTTAAGTCAATATTTTTTTAATCCCATGTGTGGGATAAGAGGCTGCTTCACAGCAGGTGATTATGATTTGACTCATGCTCTAGCAGGGGCGTGGTTTTGTCAGGTGCATATTTCTGGGAGGGTCTATGACATTTGGAAATCTGGAAACTTTTGAAAGGATATAAATGCCAGAGCTCCAAAGAGGTACTGGGTGAACTCTCTCAGAGGAGGGTGCTGCTGGTTCCTGATGATGTGGTTTGTCAAGTGGTCATGAGCAAAGAGGAGAGAAGGAAAAAATGGATATCCTGGAGACAAAGATTGGACTTGTCCCAAGTAACTCAATGCCCTTAATTAGCAGGAAGTGATTGAAAGAGGTCTATACTCCCTTTCCCCTCTAATCTTCTCGCTCTCTTACCTATTGTTGGGAGGGTGAAAGCGATCAGGGTGGAATAAGCGTTGAAAGGATGATAGATAAGAGAATCCAATAAAGTATCATAAAAAAATCACATCTATAAATCCAGAGAGAGCCGGGCGTGGTGGCGCACGCCTGTAATCCCAGCACTTGGGAGGCAGAGGCAGGCGGATTTCTGAGTTCGAGGCCAGCCTGGTCTACAGAGTGAGTTCCAGGACAGCCAGGACTACACAGAGAAACCCTGTCTTGAAAAACCAAAAAACAAACAAACAAACAAATCCAGAGAGAAGCAAGTACATTGTAAAGTATATTGTCAATTAGAATAGCACCTTCATTTCGTAGGGCATTCATATGAGCCAGTTACAGAGACTATCTTTTAAGAAACTGGATCTTTAAAGAAGGCATAATTTCTTTTGTATTACTGGTACCTTATAGGTATCTTTTCTTTTCCCAATCTTAAAATTTAAAATGATGAAAAATTAAGTCTTATCTCTTTCTTTGTTTGAATTCCACTAAGAACAAACTGCCACTGCTTGCTGTCCGTGAAACCCACACAATACTGCCTTGTGGAGTTTGGACAGCAGCAGAACACACACTTGAATTTCATAGGAATGATTCTAAGTGGGAAACTGACTTATAATCATGACTGTCAGTCAAGTATGTATAGGAATATTTTGTGAGTGCGATCAGCTCACACAGCTAATTTTGTCTTTCCACTGCTGTCTGCTGAAGGGCTCTAACAGGCCTGTGCATAGCAAACATGGCACTGACAGATACTGCCCTTCATCTTTCCCTCTTCTGCTTGCAAACCCAGTAGATTACATTCTAAAGCTAGCCACCAAGTTCTATCCTCTTATTTAGTCATTTCCTCCTCCCAAGGCTGACCTCCAAAGTCCAGCTATCTAAGTACTGAAGTCCAGCAACCAAAAACTCCCTCTGACTCACCTAAAACATGCCCAATCAAAACAATCCAACTCATCCTAACATAATCCCTTTATAAACTGCCATTTGCCTATGGGCCATGTCTGTCTCCTCTCTATCCAAGGCAGTTCTTTGTCTCTCTGGGGCAAATATTCCTTCCCTTTGTCATTCCCTTTATTCCTTCTCATTTCTCCCTAGTCTCCTGTCTCTTGTCTTTACCTCTTATTCCATGACTTTTGTCCCTCTGGGGCAAATAAATCTCCTTTGTGCTGAGAACTTGGTTTTGGTGTGTCTGTACCAACTCCAGGCTTTTCACCTGCCCATCCCCACATTATCTAACATTTTATCGGCGACATTAAAGCTAGACTTCCATTGTCACTACTGTCACAATCACCCTTAGTCTCATGAAGCCACGACCTCAGGGTCCTGTGTAATATGTAAGTCAGGCAAAAAGAAAAGTGAACTCTTTTTGACATGGAGGAAATCTCTTGTTCTGTGTCAAAATAAAGGGGCAAGAAAAGGGGAGCCTGTTGATGGTTGGAAGAACAACTGACAGACCATGAAACAGAGCTGTAGCAATTCTGAACTGAGCCTGCGATCCCTCAAGCTGTTTGAAGGCTCCTTGGCAGTCTTTGAGAAGCTCAGGATTGTAGCATGTTCAGCTGGCTCCATGTGGCCAAACCCTTGCACGGAGCCATGTCAGCAGAGGCCACGATGAAATGGACCAGACCCAGAACAGGCCCATTGTAAGACCAGAAGATCTTTTCCTATTCCCCCAAGTGTGGGAAGCTTCTCTCACCACAGGACACTTCAGATGAGGCCTTTGAGCAGATAAGATCTCACTTAATTTCCTTTAAAAAACCCGAAATTGTTGGCAGAAGAAATTTTAAAAATTCTCTTTCCACTGCATCTCAAATATCTACCAGGAATTTTCTGTTCCCTCTGAAATTTTAAGAAAAAATAAAAGATACCAGCTAATACCAGAAATGGCTATAAAAAGAGTTAGGATTTCTACTGAAAGATGGTAAGAAGACTTCTCAGACCTGTCTCTTCTTTCCTAAATTCCACTGAGAAGATAGCTAGGAAGATTTTTTTTTAAAAAAAATGTAAGTCCATAATAGTAAAAAAGATAATGAATGAAGTTGGAAGTAGAAGAGATGAGAAGATAGAGCATGCTGTGGGGTTGGTGTGGACAATTGTGTGGACTGTGGGTCAGTTGATGTAGACAATTATATGGAAGGAATGCAGAGATCAGAAGGTATTCAAAAATATAAAATGAGAAATAGACCTCAAGTGCCACTTATTAGATATGTTTTGTTTATTACTTGATATATATGTGTGTGTGTGTGTGTATATATATATATGTGCATACATATGTGTATGTGTGCATGCAGATAGATAGATAGATAGATAGATAGATAGATAGACAGACAGACAGACAGATAGATATGTATATATCTTATACAAGGTCTTTCTTCTATGATCTTTTATCTTCTTCAGTATTCTACTTTATACATATGAAACATCCCAAAGAAGTCAGGCAACAAACACAACTAGAACTCTAACCCCTTAAGGGGTCAGTGTCTCCTCAACACTTATTAAACAGGATCCACAGCAACAGTCAAAATGGCAAATGCCAAAACCGTAGTCAAGATAAACAAGTAGAGAAATGGGCAGAGGGGCAGAAATCCACAAGGAAATCATGTATGAGAACAGAAAGGAAGGGTTCCTTGTTCAAAATGAACTTACTCAGCTCAAGAAGAGGCCTACATTAAAGAATATAATGAGGCTCAGTGATACAGCTCAGCAGGTAAAAGCCCTTGCCTACCAATCCTTAAACCTGAGTTCAATCCTTGGGACCCACACAGTGGATAGAGTGAACCAACTCACACAAGCTAACCTCCTACCTCCATTCTTACACTGTGTGTCTGCATGTGCACACACATATGCACACACAGAGAGAAATAAATTAATGTAAAACATTAAAAAAGTTATAATGATATTTCTAAATATAATGAGAAAAAGAAAAACCTAAAAACTCTTCTTCAGAGAAGGGGGAAAAATCACATACAGTAAAGGAGCTAGAATTACACAGGCTTCAGAGGCAAACAAGTTCAGAACATAAAAGACCAATGCCTTTCAAAGTCAGAAAAACATTTTCAATCTTTATACTATCATGTGCACACACGTGCGTGCACACACATGCATGCACATACACAGGTATCCTTATATGGATAGTAGAGTTGAAGGTATTTGCAAATGTACAAGGGCCCAGATAATTTGCTTCTATGGCAGATGAGAAGCAGTCAGCTTCTCAGCTTTTGCTTCTCACAGTTTGGAGTTAATTTATTCATGGGGAGTTGGAGAAAAGCCTTTCTAAATATTAGGACTAATTTAAATGTTGGGAACATGACGCAAATAGGAAAAAGTTGAAAACCATTAGGTTTAATTGCTAACTAAGCTCCATTGAGTAAGAATTCTGGGACAGAAGGCCATCGTCACAATTGGGAAGTGCTTAGTGTTCGGGACCTAACAGACCATCAATGATCTCTGAATTTACCATCACCGAAAGAACACTTGAGCTGAGATTTTCCTACAGTCATCATGGAGGAGAAATGTGTCATGTTAACAATGAAGCAAAAGAATAGTTTTAACATATTTATACATTAAGTACAATAACTTTAGTAATTACATTAAAGTATTACAAAACATTTCCTAACTCCTAACTTAGGGAAAGGTTTTAAACTTTAAAAAAAATTACCTTTGAAGTAATATTTTGAAATATATTAAATACAAAAACCAACAAAACACTTAATCAGGCTTTCAGAATTGGAAGGGTTTGGGGTGGTTAATTAGTGCAATACACTCAGTAACATATTCCATTCAAACCAGCTTCAGTGCTTAACCACACAAAAAACACTACACTTTCTTCATGAAACATAAAAGTAGCCTCAAATACTGACACAGTATTTTGTACTCCCCCCTTAAATAGAAGGGCTTTTCTGTAGCTTCAATGATAGAAACAGTGTGAGTTCAGTGCAGAATCATTGAGTTTAATTCAGAATTCGATCCTTCAGTAGTATTTACAGCCTAGAATAAGCCAACTATGTAATTTGCATTGCTAATGAATAAAATACCTGCCATAACTTCCATGTGAAACAGCTACAAGAATGAAATGGAACACAGTAGCCACATCCTGCATCCATATTTTGTTTTGTTTTGCAATTTTAATTATTCATGACCAACCACCAACATCCAAAAGTGTTAATTCTAGAAATAGAATTCTAGAATTAAATAATTCTAGAATATTCTAGAAATAAGTTCTAGAAATTTATAATTCTAGAAATAAATAATTCATAAGTCTTAAATAGCTATAATTTGGAGTATCTTGGTGACACTTCAGTCTGTTGTACTCTTTCTCCTCAGAATGTGAATTATTCTCCTGTCTGGTGTATCTACACCATATATATCAACTGCTCCTTAGTAATTGAGTAGGCATCTCAGTTATCAGCTGCATAATTGTGCTTCTGTTCAGGTAATTCTTGAATTACTTATTAGTTACCTCAAAGCACAAAGTTAACAATTAAATATAAAATCTTGCAGGAAGGGGAGATTAACTCTGGTAATGAGTGCTATCCTGCCTGGCATTTAGAAACACAATTAAACAATATATTTGGGTTTCAATAGTAAGTTTCAGGTCTTCAGTGAGGATCTCAGAACATCGATTATGGATAAGAGGTGACTATTGTGCCACATGTGCAAAGCTTTTCGGAATAAAGCACACAATACAGCTACAATGTAAATCCAACAGTGATATGAACAAGAAGGATACGCTTTCTTTCACCACTGTGTGACTGTATCTCCAAAGAGAAGCAATACTAACAGCTTCTCTGAGGAGTGTTTTAAGCAAAATAATGTTTTTTTTTCTCAGACGGTCATGCTGCAAGAACACCAGGATGTTCCTTATTATTTTCTATATGCAGATGAGGCAGGAATGAGTAGGGAAAAGCTCAGTAATATGTATTGTGCTTGTTTTGCCATCCGTATACACGCTCCTCTCTTACTACTGCACTTGGCAGCCTGGCTCCTTTACTGTGCACACACCTCCTCTCCAAATGCCTGCCCAGCAACTTTGGACCTGCACCCACAATCAGTTGCACACATACCCATCTCTAGACTACGTTTTTCTTTCCTCTTCAACAATAAATCTTACCCTGTATCTACACAAATATATTCCTAGTGTACGAATTGAAGGTCCGAACCAGCCTCAACTGGTTTTGGATGCATGCACACAGTAAGACACAATTGTGTATTCAGTAAACTTTAAGGGGAGAATCCCCTAATGACCACCTTATGCCTGTGCATGATTGGGTGTGCAAATGATAAAATCAGATGTGTTACAGGAATGGACATGCACAGTAGAAAAATGCATGATCTAATTTATCAATCAAAGCTGAGAACCACCCTCACTAAGGCTTTTAGTAACCACACTCCTCTTCCTCTTAACCCCATAGAGGAAGTCCTAACCAGCAACCAGGCACCTGGAGGACCTGCGTTCACCCATGTGCTGGCTTCTCCTCTGTCTTGCAGTCTGACCTTTGCTCTTGCTCTGTTTAAACACACCTTGGCATTCTTGCAATTCTGAGTCTGCTTTTATTCCAATTCATTGAATAAGAGGTCCTACCTCCCTATCCTATCACTGACCTAATTTTAGATATTGGTTTCATAGTGTTCTACACGGGGACCACCATTGTTTAAGGAATATCTTCTTGTGGCCATGTTAGGTTTCTTAGAGCTCTTCGCCTTACTGAGTGAGATGCTGTAAATATGTGTATGGAGACTGGACTTGGCTAACACTGACCCATGAAAACATAGAGCAGACTTGCAGCACAGATGCTCCCTTTGGAGGCTGGCATCTCTTAGATGCTAGGCCATGGTCTTTAATGTTGAATGTCAGCTTCTAATAAGATCATTCTGCTGGACCATTCTACTGGTCCCACAACAAGGACCATGATGACAAGGCTGGGCTTTCAAAAGAAAAGAATAAAGAATTACCCAAAGGAATGCCATTCAATCCAATTCTCTATGTTTAAAGTAATAAAGGGCATTTGTAGAGGGCATTTCTACTCAGTGAACATATCTCCAACACTGTCTTTTGAATGTCTCTCCCTTGGTTCTTAAGAGGACGCACCAACTTCCAGATCTGATCCAGTCACTTTTTCAAAATAGGAAATAATTTCTTAAGGCTATTTGACTGTGTCCAAAGGTTGACCGTAGGCTGTGTGAAAGGAGAAAGAAGATTTTTCCCAAAGGCTCAGTCAGGAAGACCTCAGGGAAGAGTCCTCTGATGAGTGTGACCCTGAGCGCACCTGTAGGAGCTGGAGGACTCGTAGTCCAGGATGGTTTTTGTCACTATCACTCCGCTCAGCTGGTCGATCTGGAAGGCTCCGGCTTGGTTGCCAGAGACAATGGAATACTCGATCTGGCTGTTCAAGCCCCCATCCAAGTCAGTAGCAGACACCTGTGAGAAACCAATATTTCCATTGGAAAAGATTAACCTGTAGTGTGATCCTAGCCTGCTTCTCAGAGAAATACAGTAAGAGAGAATACAGATTAGCAAATGCATTTTGAAAACAATGCTTAGAGTAGTGGTTCTCAACCTGAAAATTCCACCCTTAAATAGTTCCTCAGGTTGTGGTGACTTCCAACCATGAAATTATTTTCGTTGCTACATCATAACTTTAGTTTTGCTATTGTTGTGAGTCATAATTTAACTATCTGCGTTTTCTGATGGTCTTAGGTAACCTCTGTGAAAGGGTCATTTGACTGGCTCTGTGAAAGGGTCATTTGACCCCCCAAAGGAGTCGTGACCCACAGATTGAGAACCACTGGCTTACAGTCATACCAACCCAGTCAGCTGACACTTGAATTGGACTTTAATGCACTGTATAATAGGAGGGAAAATATCTACACATTCATTTAAAATATATCCCAAATGGTACTCACACGTTTCAAGCTATAACTGGGTGTAACTGGAAAATTTCTACTACACTTGTACGGTTTTCTAGTTCTGCTATGAATTCATGCTGACTCCAGACAAACAATATTACAGGGAGCTCTGTACACTGAATTCTTCGCTTGATTTTTCTTTCTTTTTATTTCTGCAGTGTGTGTATGTGCACATGTGTGTGTGCTCATATGTATGTGGAGGCTAGAAGTTGGCATTAGATGACTTCGTTTATTTACTTATAATTCCCCTAACCTGGAATTCACTGATTCAGCTCGTCTAGCTAGCCAGCTGGCCAGCCTGCCCCATGCATGCCCCTCTAGGGATGGAGCGGGCTATCACACCTGTCTGCTTTCACATGCGTTCTGGGACTTTGAACTTCTGTTCTCACACTCGCAGGGTAAGTGCTTTATCTAAGGAGCCACCCAGTCACCCACACACCCCTAGCCTGCATTTGCTTTCTTATCTGATTGAAGTATTGTCTATAGAATAGGCCAATACAAGGCTTTCTTAAATATTACAGTGAAGTTTTAACTCAAGGGGACCTTTGAAAAGTGAATCAAATCCTAGATTTAGTGCTAATAAGTTATCTTCCTAATGGCTTATTTGGTGAATTTTCAAAGTATTTTTAAGGCTAGAATGATGGGTCTATAACATTTCCTATGGAGATATATTGCAGGCTTCCCTGTGATGAATTCCAGTCACTAAGCCAGTTATACCATTTGAGTCAGGATTCTAGCAAGCTGGTGAATTCTTACACTGTTTTAATTCACGCTCTTTATATCTGGTGTGACTCTGCCTTTGCTCACAGCCCTTGTCATCTCTTGGGCTCCTATACTGAGTCCCTGGTTTTGTCCTTAATTATGGCTCAATTTATCCTTCATCCTTCTACCCAAGTTCTCAGAGGAAGTTGAGGACCTCATGGAATAGTCTGGACCTCATCAGGAGGGCATTGTAGCCAGCTTTAGAAGCCTTTGAGATCATCAGGAAGTGAAGCTAATTTCTCAATAGGAACCAATAAAATTCCATCCTGACCCCTAGGGTTGTACATTCAAGCATGATTCAGATAACAGACTTTCCAGGGCAGGTATTAGCACTTTAGGATGCTGGGAAGACTACAACACCATGGAGACTTTACCAAGATGTGTGTCCGCCACAGCGCCCTGGTAAACAAAGACAGGAAGAATGGAAGTGAGCTGTCCTCATCAAGAGGAATGAGCTGCTTCGCCTCTGTCTTCACCTGGGATTCCAGACATTTTTGTGGCCTAAAAAGTCTCTGTTAGCACTCAAAGAGTCCCTAGAGAAAACAGGTGTCTGGGAACTGAGCTCAGGATCAGTGAAGAAGGAACAAAGGAAATTTAGATTTCCCGCCATCTAAAGATTCATCCAAACCATTGAACATGTCCTGGAGATTGTTAAAACTTAATTACATGTTGGTCATGGGTCATAGGTACTCTGACAAACATTGACACACACTCACATGCACACTTTCTGTTACCTGTATGACACGGGCATCGTAGAACTGTCCTTCAGACACCGATGTTTGGTATACACTTTGTGCGAAGCGCGGAGGATTGTCGTTCCGATCTTGGATGGAAACTGTGACTTTGGTGAAGGCTTGGTGCCCATTGTTCTCGGCAAGAATGATGAGCTGCACTTCCCTCCTGACTTCAGAATCGAGCAACCTAGGCTCTTCTACGATGAGTTGTCCTGGTTTAGTCCCAAGGTGAAAGAATTAAAAAGAAACGATGATGTTATTTTAAAATGTCTCAGAACACCATTGACTCTCCTGCTCTGACTGGGGCCATGATGGAAAAAAGTGGAGAATTTGCAGATATTTGCAAATTTCCAACATTTGTAGGCAGATAAATGGAATCTGGGAGCTTTCTCTTAAATCATCCTTCACATAAAAAATAAATCTGCATACTTAGCACATCCCAATGTCTACTTTTTAAACATTTTTTTAAAATCAATGTATTCATTCACCACGGCAGGGAGGCATGCCACAGTGTGCTCGTGAGGTCACGGGACAGCTCTGGAAGCTTCTGGAAGCTGCTCCTTGCCTTGAGCCTTGCTGAGGCGGCATGCATGGCCTCCCTTGTTCCTGCTGCTGCCCTTTTACTGCAGGCCACCTGGCCCACACCCCTCCAGCAACTGTTCTGCCCGGCCCTTCTCACAGTCTGAGTGTTAGGATTCCAGCTGTGTGATGACACTGCATCTGGCTTTTTAAGGCAGCCCTGTGGATTGAACTTGGGCTCATACCAGGGTTGCCTGGCTCATTCTTTAACTTACTGAGCCATCTCCCTGACCCTCAAACATTTCTTCAATCTGCCTCTGTCTTCTTTGCTTCCACCGTCCTAGACACCACCGTCGGCATTTCCCTCCCTGACCCCTGAACTAATTAGGCATTAGCCGCTTCACTGATCTTCCCAGGGACCCAGGCTCCATGAAATAACAAGGACGCTGGTATTCTCCTGCATAGAAACGGTCCTGGATTTCACAGTGGACTAGTGGTGAGCAGCTTTAAGTGGCAGGAATGTGCTGGCTCAGGCCTGGCCTACCTCAGTCTGGCTTGTTGTCTTTTCCCACTTCCCCCTCTCCGTCTCACTCTCACTCTCCCTTTCTCTCTCCCCCTCCCCCCTGATGAGTACCCTGCCATCTTATGACTCCTGGTTTTGGACAACTGCATCTTCTCATTTACTTGCTTCAGTCTGGTTACTTTTCCTTGGTTGCAGGCTGCATTCTGAGCACTGATCTCTGGCTTTCAAACTTCATCATAACCCCAGTACCTATCTCACAGGGCAGCATTCAGTACTCTCATACCTTCGCAGAAAATATAGAACCAGGATACAAAAATGGACCTTGGAGTATGGTGCTACAACTCATGTTTCTTGTCCAAATTAAGAAATTCCTTTGTGTGATTTCTACTATGTGTGTCTGTAACAGGATGGTGGTACAGGTTAAAAAAGGCAAGAAGAAGGAGGGGGAGGAGAAGAAGGAGGAAGAGGAAGAGGAGGAGAAAGAGGAGGAGGAGAAGAAGGAGGAA
>BDUI01000004.1:2763956-2814732 GCA_002335545.1 Apodemus speciosus
TATTCATAAATAATATAAATATATACTCATAAATAATATTAAAATTTTTATACATACATACATACACATATATTGCAGTGTGCTTCAACCATGGTGCTCAATTACAGTTCTGTGCTTCCTTACACAACTTATTTTTAAGTACAGGAAATTTTATTGCATCTGTGTTACCACATATTCATAAGGATGTCAGAAGACAAACAACTGTGCAGGCAAGATGTACAATCCTTGCCGATGGCCTTTATTTCACCCTGGGATAGAATGCTTTTTCCATGACCAATTTAAAAAAAAAACCTGAGGATATTTATTTTGTGTAAAAGAGCAGTGATTACCACATAACTGGAAAATATCCCTATGACCTCTCTTATGTAGAAGGAAAATTTCTATTTTGTTGCAAACCAAATGTCAAATGGAATTGTAACCCAGAGAAATTTCATTCAACTGAATGCTTTCAAACTAGATGCTAAAGTCTGCAGAGAGACACAAGTGTTTATGTATTTTTCTTTCTCTGACAAAGTTCAAATGTGAAACACCCCTAACAAAGAGCCAATAAGGGTCTTGATCTTTCTAGATCCTGCTCACCACCACGTTTGTTTCTCTGCACATACAAGTAAACTTGAACGACTGTGCACAGCACCTCAAGGCAGAAGTGGCAAGCTGTGAAATTGCTGTTCATTATTCATAAGCAACAAGAATAGCATCGATGGCTGAGTTGAAGCATGCATTTCAAATGGTTCATTTATAAAGAACAGTTTGGCCAGTTCCAGTAACTTTTATCAATAATTTCAATTTCTTACTTCCAACCACTTGAGTGTGTTCTTCAGCCTTCTGACCCCTCATGCCCCCATGGAGAAGCCTGTTTGCTGTAAGTGCTCCTGAAGTGAGGAGACATCCATCTTCTCCCAGGACTCTTTGGAATTTCTTGTTCTTTAGTATGTCACAGCTTGATTTTAATGACTTTGCCATGAGGGTTTTTGGCTTCCCCCTCAATCTATTTTGTGAGCTTTTCGCATTTAGTATTTCTATTGCCTTCTTCAGATTTGGAAAGTTCTTGACCACTGTTTCTTTAAAGGAGACCTCTGCATTTGTCTTCTTAAGATCTTTCATGGATTTCATAAGAAATACATTGTTCCACGAATCCATTTATTCTGTTGTACTTTTTATAAATCCCAGTCTCACTTTGTTACTATTCAATAGCTTGCCTCCAAGTCCACCAATTTTTCAGCGTTATCAAAGCTGTTGCTGAATTTCCCTAGGGAACCTTTCAATTAAGTTGTCATATTGGTAAGCCTTAAAATTTCTGTTTGATTCTTTTATGAATAACTTTTAACTGATTTCATTTGGTTGTCTGTGTTTCCTTGTAATGTATTGATTTTCTTGAGAATAATTACTTGAGTTAAAAATTTTTATTCTTTTGTTTGTGTCATATTTCTCTGGATGCTTAGTAGGTTGGGGGCATTTGTGTGCAACTGAAGAGAACAATTGCTCCTAGTTTTTTTTGTTTTGTTTTGTTTTTTGTTTGTTTGTTTGTTTGTTTGTTTGTTTTTTGCTCCTAGTTTTTACTAACTGGCTTTGTACAGGAAAGCTTTGCCCATCAACCTGGTTAGCAAGTCTGAGAACCTCAGAAACTTTTTCTGATGGTGTCTTTTTATGACTGTGCTTATAATTTCCCAATTAGAAAGGTTTGTATGTTTTGATTCACCATCACCACTGCTGGGAGTTTTCAATCTTGATTTTCAATCTGGATGGTTGCTGTCACTTATACTGATCTATGACAAATTGGGGAAGGGCTTATCTGCAGTGAAATAAAATAATTTTGTGTTCTTTATTCCAATGTGACTGTTCTTGCTCTGAGCTTTCCTGAAATCCTATAACTTCCAGGTTTCAATTTCAATTCTTGTGCAGTCTTCTGGGAAACGGACTAATGACTGCTCCTTCCTTAGTCTCAATCTCCCTGAGAGAGAAAACCTAGCAATTGGAATTCTGCTGGTTTCTTAGCTTTGCTTCAGACTTTTCTTTTCTTCTTAAGTTTCAATTGTCAGACATTCAATTCCATCAGAAATCTAGCAAAAGTGCCCTGTATAAATGAAACAGAAGCAGATCTTTCCAGATAGACAGAAGCTGGGTAAATGATGACTACTACACTTGCCTCATAAGATGCAATGAACAGTCCTTCAAGTAAATGCAAAAAAACACTGGGCAGTGAATGAAAGCATACGAAGGCTAAAATTATATGGCCAGGTAAGGGCAGACAAATACATATACATACATATATATATATATATATATATATATATATATATATATATATATATATATCAACCATTGCCAAAATTCAAGTGAGAAATAGTAAACTAAAAATAGGAGAGTATTTATTTCAGTGTTCTACCTTGAATAATTCAAACATCTAACAGAA
This sequence comes from Apodemus speciosus, assembly GCA_002335545.1. Lineage (NCBI taxonomy): Eukaryota > Metazoa > Chordata > Mammalia > Rodentia > Muridae > Apodemus > Apodemus speciosus. The sequence continues at coordinate 2,766,370 of BDUI01000004.1, forward strand.
AAGAAATCAGAGCAGTAAATTTCAATAATACCATAGACAACAAATCTACTAGATGGCTACAGAATGTTTTATCCCCAAGCCCTAAAACATACATTCTTCTGAAGTACTCACAGAATATTTTCTAGCTCATGTTTGAGATCACAGGATAAAACCTAATGAATTTGGCAAGGTTAAAATCATAACAAGTGTCTTTTTGACCATTATAGAGTGAAACTTCATCTCATTAGCAAAAGGAAAGCCAGGAAATCCCCAAATGTGTGAATGACCAATGCACCAAGAAAGAAAGAAAAAGAAATTAGAAAGARAATATTCTGAGATGAAAAGAAGACCACACAATAAAAGCTTTGGTGCAGCACAAATGACTGTAAGCAATGACCGATGGAGAACACCTATGTTAGAAACAGAAATCTCAGGTCACCTTGTTCTGTCACAAGGAAGGAAGAGAAGACAGTGAGGCCAAACTTAGAAGAAGGAAAGAGATAATAAAGATCAGAGCAGGAATAAACTAAATAGAAAAACATTGAAACAATTGGAAAATCATTAAAAGTAAAATTTTTAATTTTCTTTAAAACGGCCAACTAAATTGAAAAACCATAGCTAGACTAACCGAACAAATGAGACAAAATATTCAACAAAAGTCAGACACAAAAGAGGAGACATTATTACTACCATAGAGACAGTTAATACAACTATGAACAATGGTGCCAACATATTACATTTCCTAGAAGGAACACATATTTCTCATAACCTACAACATATGAAGACTGAATCATAAAGAAATAGAAATTTTGAGTAGACCTATACTAATAAAATGACTGGACCAGTAATAATAATAAAAAAAACCCAACCACCACAAGATGAGATGTTTTTACTGAGGATAATAAACATTCATTTGAATAGGGTTTATGCCAGTCCTTGGAGGAATAACGCATCTACAAAGGAGGTAGAGATGCGGGGACTTGGGAACCACACCTCAGAAGATGGCATTTGAGAAACAGGCAAAGGGCAGGTGGATGAGCAGTCACCTGCTCTTTTGGAGTAGAAGTTAGATAAATAGGGGCGTTACTTTAGATTTTCATCTCCCTCTTCTGACCCCTGGCTTCCCCCTGGAATCATATGGGAGCCTCCATCGATTAACACTGTTGGATTGGTCTACCTTCAAAATACTCACTGAAGTGGGTACAGGGAAGATGCATTAATAATTTTTTCAGACTCCCTAAGTGTCTGCAAGTGCAGCCTGATTAAGAAGTCTGGGTCTTGAAAATCACTAAGTCCCCAGGTGGTGGTGGCATCACTGTTAATTCCAGCACTTAGGAGGCAGAGACAGTGGTATCTCTATAAGTTCAAGGCCAGCCTGGTCTACAGAGTACATTCCTGCCAGGGCTACAGAGAGAAACCCTGTCATCTCAATATGGCTATTTCAATCCACACAACAATTATTATTCATATTTAAAAACTGGCACCATGGTGTGTGTGTGTGTGTGTGTGTGTGTGTGTGTGTGTGTGTGTGTTTCACACTGGTGGAGAAGTCCCACTCCTAAGGGAAGAAACCCCATATTAGGTTAATAAAATGAGGTGAGGTTTCCCTTTACATCAACAAGCCAGTTAAAAATTCTTCCATGTAGGTCTGAAGATGGTCCTGTGATTGAGAACACTTGCTGCTCATGCAAAGGACCAGAGTTTGATTGCCAGTACACACATGACAGCTTAATATTGTCAGTAACTATAGTTCCAGGGATATGTCACCCTCTGCTGGCCTCCATGGGCACACATTGTATACATGTAGTTTACACGCATGCAGGCAAAACACTCCTAGTCATAAGATAAAAATAAAAAATAATCCCAGGAGGGACAAGAGAGGGCTTCTTAGACTCTATCCTAACTAAGGAGCTATTAGCAGCTAATGGCTCCTGGGGGCAGGAAGTCACTTGTCCCAGGAGTAAGTGGCTGTGCCCCAGTAGATAACCTACCTCATACCCATTCATATATAGTCAACATTTATTGGACTCGGTGGACTAAAATAAAGGTCTTACTTTAAAAAGACGTAAAACTGGGAGGGTCATGAGTAAAATAGACAGAGAAGGGAGAGGTAGGTACAAATGGGATACACAGTATACATGTAATAATAAAGGAAAATGAATTTAAAGGGAAGAAACTAATAGCAAATTAAGGTAGGCAAAATTTTGAGCTTCCGTGACTGAGACCTGAGGGCCGTTGGCATGAATTCCCAGACATGATCCTGTCTTGAGGTATGTACCTTCTGAGAAAACTTAACTTTGCCTAAGGTGTCTGTCTTCTACAGAGTTCTCTTAAGTCACAGATGAGGTAAGGAGTTCTTTGTTGAAAATGGCTACCTAGATGTCCCTTGTTCCTGTGAAATCCATCTCAAATGCAAGACTGGTCCCCAAGTAATAAATAGGAATGAGAGAAATATTTGTTCCTTCGTTGTCATAAACATTCCAAAGTCCCCAGTGTCACGGAACCGTCTACTCTTGTTTATGGGGTAATTTATTTCCTTGGAAAGTACAATTCTTATCTAGTTTGTTCAGAAAATGAACCAGATGGCAGCGCTTTAAAAGCTGCAAACACTTCACAATGATCACACAACCATTATGTAATAACTCCTTGCTCTAGTTAGAACTTAAGCCCCGCTAACTTTATAAACTTCGTGTTGAGATTTCAGACGGAAGGGAAATAGCCACAATGACAACCCAAGTGATGACTGGTATCCTCCTACAGCTTAATTCAATCCTTGCAGCCTCCTTGTGAGGGAGTCATTACCGCTTCCACTTCATGGAAAGAGGACTCGCTCGTCATGAGCAGTGGAGCCGCGACAGGCTCAACAAAGTGTGTCGCATGTCCACACTGCCCAGCAATGGAGACCAGCAGCTCTCTGGCTCTCCTGCCAAAGTGCTGGGAGATGGTTTTCTCCTCCAAAATATCAAGATCTGAGTGGGTTACTTACTTTATAATATTAAATGTATTTTACTAGTTAGATTGCCACCATGTGTCATCATGTTTCAATATTAGTTCAAGTTTTCCAAAGTCTGAGTGCTTAACTTTTAGCCAGGGTATCAAAATAATTCATAATGTCAATTTTCCACCCCAGGGCAATTCACAGAAATGCATGAAGTTCTGAAGAGCCCACACTGAGGACAGCAGTTGCTGATTCGTCCTCCTCAGGATCTCCACAGTAGTAAAAGGGAAACAGATGCAGAGCGAAGCCGTTTCACCATTTAGTGGATTTAATCATTGTGATTAACTAAGTGGTTTCTTCTTAACTTTTGAAGAGACTTGGCTCTTGTTGGTAAGACATCACTTTAGAAGCTGCCTCTGTGTCACATGAAGAGTAGGGGTAGGGAAAAATGTGCTCTATTCCAAAGAAAGAAAGAGGGACAAGCATTGGAAATTCATAAAGGGAATTACAGGATAGCAGAGAGGTATAAAAACCAGAGTATAAAGATCTGGGAAAAGATGCAAGCACTCGGGGCTCTGGCTGCAGCGACCCTCCCTCTGTATGGTGAGGACAAGCAGAAGCTTGGTGACCGTGGCCAGGTGACGAGCCCAGCAGTGTTATTCACAGGTGGGAGTACAACTCTTGGAAGCCTCAAATCCAGGCAAGGGGTCTAGAAATGTCTCTGGCAAGAGAGGAATTCCGTTGGGTCAGTCTGCTTGGCTCCAGAGGCCATTGGAGAGAAACCCTATTGTCTAAAGTGAGCTATCCCAGAAACCTAAGAACAAGGAGCAACCGCAGGTTAGATCCTCATGAGAGATGGCTTTGAAGAGTCATGGAGAATGGGAGGGTCACATATGGGCAAACAGAAAGGAGCACAAGGCAAGGCAGTGAAGTGTTCAGGAAAGGTGGTCCAGCCCTCAGTAGGAGATGCCCTTACTACCTGAGACTAACCTGGGACTTTGATAACCTTGGGCCTGGAGTCAACGGGTAGATCAACTTCGGGAGCCCTCTACCCACTGTTTACAACTACACAGTCGAGAGGAGCGCTTACCATCCAGAGCTACCTCCAATAAGCATGATCAATGTGTACTGGGTTTTGAAGGTATGGGAGACAAGCCTGCCTGTATAGATCCCAACATACTTAGGAGACACCCCTCAACTTAAATATTAGCCACCCCAAGATGGGCAATCTGGGGACACTCTGTAGAATGGGGAAAACCTACCTGGTCCACAGACTACAAAACTAAGTGTGGCAAGCAGCACTTGCCCCTTATACATGAAGAAAGGAGGCTGCTGAAGTGAAGACCATTCTGACAAATGTCAGACACGTGAACAGTAGGAGGTCATAGGAAAGACAAGATACCACTCCCAGTTCAGCGGGCCCTCCCACCAGGCTCCCACCTGACCCACTTAGAACACCCACAAAGAAGCCATACCAACATGGTGTCATAGGAAACCAAGTCAGGGAACCGTAGAGATGCTTGCACATTTGTATTCACTACTCACGACAGCCAAGCTGTGGACGTAGCTTAGACACTCATTAACAGATGGATGGATAAAAGGAAAGACAGACTGTATATGCATTGGGGCTTTACTCAGCTATGAAGAAGGGTAAAGCCATGCCATTTGCAGGAAGGCAGAAGGAACTGGGGATGTCTGTCCTTAGAAAAATAAACCAGAGTCAGAAGAATGAGCAGGGTGTATCCTCTGATACATGAAATCCATATAGAAGTGACATCCATGCATACAAGATAGTTATGCAGATATGAAACACTGTGTATGGGGGAGGGTTACAGAGAGGGAGAAAAGCCTATACTTTGGATATGCACATTTCCCAAGGGTCTACCATGTTAAAAACTTGGTGAAAACCCAGGGTGACGGTACTCCTGGGAATTGATGCCCCTTCAAGAGGCAGGCCTGTGGCTCACTGTTAGGTCCTGGGGATGTGAAAGTGGACTCTATTCCCACTCTCCCTTCCCACCATGATATCGTCCTCCCAGAGACCCAACACAGCAGGGACACTTAGCTTTGCCTAGGACTTCCAAAGTAACTAAACAAAAGAGAGTCTTGTTTAAATAATCTGGTTGGTTCAAGTGTTTCGCTGTAGTGTTGGAGAACTAATACAATCCCACTGATTGTAACTTTCCAGTATCAAGAACTGGCTGGACTCCTAGGTTTCCAACTGAATCTGCAATGGCTGTCTTCTGCCATCTGTATTAAAGTGCTTGCCCTAATTTGTACAATACACAAGAAACTTAAGGATACACTCACCTGGCTCACAGTCTTCAGTCACCAGTCCTGTATAGAGATGGTGGCTAAAGGACAGCATCACATCTTCTCCCTCCATGTGGACGACCAAGAGGCCCACAGTTGCCCTTGCCGGGGTCCCTTGATCTGTGGCCTTTAACTGCACCCAAATAGGAAAGTGTTCTGAAGACAGATTCTGCTGAAGTTTAATTTCACCTGTATATTCATCGATGGAAATCACCGACTGGCTCTCCGCAAGACTAAAAGTAACAGTTCCATTGGGCCCTGCATCTGGGTCGCTGGCTCTCAGATGAGCAACGGTCTGGTTTAGGGACAGCATGGGGGAAACGAAAGCCTCAAGTGGGCTCTCTTCCCAAACGGGATCATTGTCATTAGCATCCAGGACAGATACATGTATGGCGATCACGCTGCTTTTTGTGCCTTGTGTGCTGCAGTCTCTGGCCACAGCCTGGAATGTGTGCTGAGGCCTGGCTTCTCGATCAAGGGCATGGCTAGTTCTCAGGGTCCCTGTTACGTGATCAATCGTGAAAGCACAAGAAGGCTCCTCCATTAGAAAATATTCCACCTGCCCATTGAGGCCCTCGTCTCTGTCCACAGCAGACAGCACCAGAACCACGGTGCCCACCTCAGCATCTTCTCTCACAGAGGACTGATAATGAAGCACAGGAAAAGCAGGGCTGTGGTCGTTGTCATCCAAAACTCTAACATGCAGCTGCATTGCAGAGGTTCGAGGCGGATTCCCTGAGTCTGAGCACAGGATAGTGAGGGTAAAATTGCTGATCTGCTCCCGGTCCAAAGCACGAGTTGTTGAGAGTTCTCCTGAGGTTGTATGAATTGCAAAGTACTCACCAGTGTTTCCGTCTGTCATAGGAAACAGTTGAAGATCTATTAGAAATGGGAAAATAATAACCCCTTGATAGCTAATATACTTATTAATTTAATCATCGAAAATGGCTACTTCCTGGTTATTGTGTCTTAGCTCTTTTTTAAAGTACTGAGAATAATGGAACACAGAAAACTCAGTAACATCTCAATATGTGTCTGAGAACATTGCAACAATCGAATATAAAATATTTTGTATTGATATATTTTCCCCATAACATTAAGATGTGTATTATATTAAAAGTAAAACAAGAGTCAGGGATAAAAAAGAGGATACAATGTCCATTTAGTTTGGTTTGTTTGTTTGTTGTTTGCTCTCAATCAAAAATTAACATGTGGAGGCACCGGAGAGATGGCTCAGTGGTTAAGAGCTCTTGCTGCGCTCCCAGAGGACCCCAGTACTGCTTCCCAGTGCCTACATGGGAGCCCACAACCATCTTTAACTCCCATTCCATGTGATGCAATGCCCCCTTCTGGCCTCCACAGGTATTGCATGCACTGCTATACATACATACATATACATGTGAAACAACTACATCTATTTTTAAAACACTTATAGCAGGTGAATTGTAATCATTTTCAATAATGTTACTGGCTGCTGAGTTTATTTCAGTTGTATAGCACTGCTCTATTCATCTCTCCTCCAATCCCTGGCACTGCCCGTGTGAGTCCTGATACTTCTGTGGGAGTCAGCTGCACATCTGCCCAGTTTTCCCATGACCTCATCAAGATATCTTAACTCATCTCTGTATCTTTCAAAAATGTGTTCTTTACTATCATCTGTGGTACTAACTCTAATAAAAGTTATAATTGAACACAAAGACAAAATGTCTCAAAGTCATCTGGGTAGATTACAGAATCTAAAAATGGTTCAAAGACTCATGGGTCATATTCTTGAGTGAGTGAGCAGATCAAAGTRCCAAGCTCAATGGTATGGTCCCTTATTAGTTTGAAAGCACTTAAAGCATATGGGAACTAGGTGTTCAGAGAAAATGATCAYAATAGCTAGTGTGCGAGCTCAGGGGGGAATCCTGACTTTATAAGAGATACTTAATCTGCATCCAATGTGGGGATAGGTACATTGTGTGATATCTTTGATTGAGAAATCAATTCGCTTGCTCATCCAACATTCAATGCCTTAGTAAGTGCCAAGTATGAGCTCTTATTATATGCTACAAATGTGCTCCCAAGGCCTTGCAATCTAGGAAGGGTGGGTTGGGACACAGACATTAGGGTATGCTCTGAAAACTCACATTCAGACGGCTGTAAATCAGCTGTGTACATAGAGCCTGTCAGCATGGCCTCGAAAATGCTATTGGAAACAATAACACCGAAGTTCATCCTCAAATGGGAAGAAGCCAGACTACTCATTTTAGAGACGGTAGTCTGTGTAAAGCAAAGACTGTAAGTGCCTTGGGACAATTAAAAGAAAACCGGCTTCCCTGGGAGTGTGCGTGTAGCATATAAGGAGTGTGTCGTCACAAGTGAAGGCATGGCTTTTGGAGGAAAGCAGGGTCAGATCTCAAATGGCCCACAGTTCACTGCAGAACCCGAAGAGGAGAACTAGAAGGAATTGAGACAGAGCCAGGAGTCAGGTTTCTGTTTTAAGAACAAGACTAAGGAATCGAGGTAAGGGTTTATGAGAACATGGAGTTTTAGGAGGGAGGTATGTAAGCTACACTTAAGCAAGCAGGAAGGAAAGGATTGAGCAATAGTACACACCGAGAGGAAAGAGGCACATTCTAGGAGTGCAAAGGCAGAAAAGCAAGACCCGGGAAGGAAATAACCATAACTTAGCTTAGGTAAATGTTACGGTTTATATGTAAATTTATGGTCATAGGTAAACTTGACTTTGAATTGGCCACATACATCATGTATTACAAACTTGACTCTAAGGTGATGCAGTTACACAACAATGGCACCTTTAAGACACCGCCTGGTGGGTCTGTAGGGCACGGGGAATGTGCCCTTGAAGCAGATTGTGGAAGCCTTCATTTTCTACTCCTGTGCCCTGGCTTATAACGCAAGCAGGTTTAGTCTAGTTTGCTATATGTAGTCACCGTAATATTCCACTACAGGCCTAAAGCGATGGGCCAACCGATTGTGAACTGAAAGCTCTGAAGATGGACCCTAGGTCACCTTTTTCCCTTGCAAGTTAATCGTCTCAAGTAATCATGTTATTGATACAAAAGACTAAATGAAAAAAAATGATTTTAGATCAGTCACTCCTAAAGTACTGTCTGAGCATGTCAGGGATTACATAATTCAAACCTTTCTAGGGAGTGTCTACAAACAGCTTTGAGGCAGTCCCAGATACATAGCTTGTTTGCCCTACTGCTGAAACTGTTTTGTCTGAGAACCCATTTAGTATGCTGGCTATGTTTCTGTCAACTTGACACAAAGTAGGGTCATCTGGGAAAAGGGAACCTCATAGATGAACCTCAATTCATCAAATTGGCCTGTATGTAAGTCTATGGGGACATTTTCTTGATTAGCGATTATGTGGGAGGGCCCGGTCCACTGTGGGCAGTGCCACCCCTAGGCAGGAGTCCTGGGTTATGTAAGAAAAGGAGCTGAATGTGAGACATCAGGAGCAGGCCAGTAAGCAGCATTCCTCCACAGTCTCTGAATCAGTGTCAGTCTTGAGTTCCTGCTCCGACTTCTGTGCATGATGTACCGTAAGCTACAATATGAAATAAACCCTTTCCTCCCCAAGTTGTTTTTAGTCATGGTGTTAGTCACAGCAACAGAGAGGCAAATTATGATACCTAGGATCATAAATAAAGGTTTGCTCTCCCATACTCGCCTTTATTATCACCCTCTTCTCAAGTAAAAACAAAAAGGTAAACTCTGAGAATACCAAGAGGCTGGGTCAGAACTCTTAAGAACAGGATTTCAAGACTAACCTGGGAACATTATAACTAACCTGGGAACTTTTAGAAGAAGGAAGGGAGGCAGGGAGGGAGAAAGGAAGGAAGGAAGAAAGGAAGGAAGGAAGGGAGGAAGGAAATCACACATTCATAAACTAGAAAAACAGAATCCATCAGTTATATTAATAGATACATTTCCAACATAATTTTATATTTTTTAAATAAACAGTTAGTGAAAACTGGGACAGTATCCTTGATATTTTAATCTTTCAATAATCAACTCAACCTAAAATATCTTTCAAGTTTAGATTCCATATTTATAAAATTTTTATCTTTCATTTCAATATATGCAGATACTCAATTACAGACACAGTAGAAACAATAATTGATATAAGAATAAAAATTTACTTCATTCCAGTCAATTATGACAGGATATAGGAGGAATTATCAACCCAATATACAAAGACTACACTAAGTGCTCATGAGTAAGCAACTCAGGGAAAAGTCGTCCATTCCATCTGTGTTTGACCTGGTGTTGGCACAGAATCAAACTCAGAAGAGCTTTCGAGATGACGACCTTAGAGAACTTGGAGGATCCAGGGTGGCTGTGTGCAGAGGCAGGAGTCCGGGAGTGGGGAGCAGCAGTCCTCACTGGGTGTGGATTTTGTAGGAAAACACAACAGGCACCAACACATTAGATTCACTAGACCATCTGCATAGCTGGACAGTACCCAGAGAGAATGCTGGTAATCCAATACTCACCAGCTATGTGGAAGGTGACAGCTCCGTTGTTGCCAGCATCCCTATCAAAAGCCAACACAGTGTACACAACCTTTGGGTCTTGGTTTTCTAGAAGTTCAATGTCATGATGGAGGGCAATAAGCTCTGGGGCATGGTCATTTTCATCTTCAATGGTGCAGATGATGGCCGCAGTGCTGGACAACGAAGGGACACCACCGTCTCGCACAAGTACTGTTGTGGAACACAAAGGGGTGTGGCTGTTAATCACACTGAAGACATATTATTCTGGCTATCCAGCAACAAGACTGAATGAACTGGGTGTTCTTGGGTTGATCACATTCATTTAAAGACTTCCGCACAGAGCTCTTAAATATCAATGTAGAGAAATGGCTCGGTAGTTAAGAGAAATCACTCTTCTTTTAAAGGCCTGGGGATCAGACCCAGCACCCACGTTAGGAAGCTAGCAACCCACGTGTAACTCCCATTCAAGGGGATCAGAGAGCCTTTCCTGGCCTTCTTGGGGACTGTATACACATGGTATACATCCAGACAAGCAGGCACACACACACATATGTACATTTTTAAATAAATAAAACCTTTACAAAAGAAATGCTAAATCTCACCAATAATCCTTCTGGATCCTTTGGGGTTACACTGCAGTAGCAGGCACAGGGATGGGGGAGGGGGCAAGTCCCTTACCTCGAAGCCTGAAGATTCCTTGAGCTTCCCGGTCAAACGTGACAGTTGTCACCACCTCTCCTGTGTCAGGATTGATGTCAAACAACCCAAAGGCAGGCCCTGGCATGATTTCAAACCGACATTTGGAATTGACTCCTTAAGGAAGAAAACAAAGCAAAACTCAGCAGTTCTCTCCTTGGGTAAATGATGTATTCATTTTCATATAAATACATCAGACTAAAGAGCAAGATTATTTTTTAAAAGTCTTCTGATTAAAGTAGAAGACAATATCTCTGTCAGTTCTTCTGGAATAAAGGCCTCATGAGTCAAAATGCTTGGTTTTCAAAAGCCTTATGAGACTCACCCACAGTGAATGCTTGGGATTTTTTTCCTTCCCATAAAGTTTTTCTTAGGAGTGAGCAACTCCACGACATAGTCCTAATTACTCCCCCTAACACCCCTAATTGTGATTTAATGACATAATTGTGAACTTGTGGGGCAGATGACAATTTCTGTAGATTGGCCTCTATTTAAAAAGCCTGTGCTCAGCTGTAAGACTGTGTTTATTCTCAACCTCAGGCGGCAGGCCCACGGGGTTGCTCTGCGGTTATTCTTGCTTTGTTTTGTGTTTAACCTAGCAGTCGGCCTCCTATCTGCAGTGAAAAGCAAGCGCCACACCACATTGTTATGTGTTGTGAAAATAATTCCTCCCATTTTTGTGGTTGTAAGTAGTTACTTGCTTATCCCTTCTCACACCCTTGTAATTGTCCAGAACAAACAAAAGAATAAGAAAATAGAAGAGAAATAGGGATGGCTTAGTCTAATCCCATTACCTTACTAAGCAAGTTGGAAGCCTCTGTCTGCAGATATTTAGTGCGATCTTCCTCATGACACAGATGTAAAGATGTGTGTGCGTGGCACTATCTGATATCAGACCTGCAGCCCCATGACCTCTTCCTTGAAAGCACCCCCTCCCCAGTGGCTTTCTCTCCCTGTGAGTATCACGCCATCAAACTTGCCTCTTCCCCATGTCTTGTGACTCTTGGTTGAAGATTCCCAACAGGGGCTTTCTCTGCTCTCCTTTTGTTACTCAACAGATGCTGAGATGAAGAGAAGGTCTCAAGGGCACAGGCTGAGGCCACAGAAGTGGCACTATCATCTAATATTGTCCTCAGTCAGAGCTCTTCTGTAATGCCTCCCACCACACACATACTGTCTCACCCCCACAGGCTCCTTTGTGTTTCTCAGAAAGAAAAAAAACACTATTGAGCAGTTTTCTCCATCATCTAAATCTATGTTCAACTCAACCTCTTCCTGACCATCCTAATGGCAGAAACGATTCTTCAATTGTTCTGGCTTGGAATTTTCTTGAAGCATCTAGTCTTCCTTCTATATTTTTCTATATACTTAAGCTATAAGAATTAAGTCCTTCTCAATATTGCCAAATTTCCCTTAAGGATGTTGTCCACTCTCTGAAGCCAACTTCAAACCACTGTCACCCCAGCTATTCTTTCTACTGTGAGCAATGCTTTTCTGATTATAAAACCTAGTGGCTATCTTTAGTTCTTATCTATTTTAGCTTCTCCATAATATTATCAATTCCTGACTGATATCTAAAAAAGGTATAATGGAAGAAAAACACATAGGAAGAGGAGTAAAAGAAAAAACCAAAATAATTTATCTGGGTATTTGTTTGTTTTGGTGCTCAGTATGGAATGTAGAGTCTCACACGCGCTAGGCAGACATGCTATGATTGAGATAAAACCCTTTGTTGTTTCCGTATGTCATATTTTTCTCCTTGTTTCCAGAGTGAGATAAAAATTGCTTATTCTGGCCATAGTTTAACTAACATCTTACTCTAATGGCTGGAGGTAGAGCTGAATACATGTTCATCTAACTGTTCCTAATCACTAACTCCAGGTGACATCAGTATCTGTATTGAGCCTCAATTATTTGTTTAGTTAACTCTTTGCTTCCTTTCTTCTTCTTGCCCTCTCTTCCTTCCTTCTATTCTTCCTTCCTTCGTTCATTCCTCTCTTCCTCTCACCTCTCATTTCCTCTCCCTCCCCCCACCTTGTGCTCAATTATCCATGCACATTTATTTCTAGACCTGGAAAAAATATTGTTAACTATCTTGGTCTGTAGAGTCCCTTTGTGTGGGATATACAATAAATCTGAATTATAAAGAGTGATGGGACAGACTCCAGGAAGTAGTAGATTCAGAGAATAAATAGTACGTTCATTGTTTCCTTCAGTTGAGCATGTAGCATTCTAAGGGAATGAGCAGGTGATTAAAATGCAGTGCTGTGAGGACCACGGAGTCTGCCTCCCCACAAGGCTTATAGTACAGCACTCAGGACAGACAAGGAAGCTTGCAAGTACAAGTCTACATGATATGATATGATATGATATGATATGATATGATATGATATGATATGATATGATATGACTGGCTAAGCCTTCTGTAGAACCATGAAGTTGAACAGGAGTTAACCAGTAAGAAGAAAGAAAGTAGGTGTATTCAGAATGAAATCTGCACACTTCAGCATCCACGAAGTCCCTCATGACGTGGACCCTGCTTATTCCTCCAACTCTTCTCACAACTCACACCCTTGCTATGTTCCTGACCTCCTTACTTTCTTTCTGCTCTCCGAACAAACTAAGTTTCATTTTGCTTGCAGCCTCTGGAGTTTCCATTTCCTGTCGGCTCTTCCTTCACTGGTTTTTAAGACAGTGCTTAAACTACTGGGTCTCAAATCTAAACCTATGCTGGCATGCTCTGGCCTATGACAATGGAGTCTGAGACTACAGCTCTTCTTTGCCCAGCGACTTCTTATCTTCAAAGTCTTGTTACAAAGGGACACTGGAAGGAGACTGGAGTCCAAAGGAGAAAGGGCTAGGGGCATGGCTCAGCAGTTACGAGCACATGCTGTTCTGGTCGGTAGACCTAGGTCCGGTTCCCAGAATCTACACAGTCACTCACAACCATGTGTATCTTCAGTTCAACCACATGCCCTCTTCTGGCCTTCATGGGCATTGTGCACACATCACCAATGTACATACAACCAGGCCAAACAGCCACAACAAAATAAAACAAATAAATGAGTATTTTAAAGAGGACGAATTGGACTTTCTTCTTTCTAGTGGCATATTGTATCAGCATTATCCATTTTACATTCCAGATTCTGCAGAACTCTGTCCCATTAACTCCAGATTCTGCAAGGTCCCTCCTCTTATGGTCAGTCCTCTGAGTTCCAAAACTTCTTATTTTGAATCTATGTGGTAGTTGCTTCCAGACTGATCTCTCACTCCTCACCCCAACCTTCACACTGTTTCCTGGCTCACTCAGCTGTCCAGCAACATTATTGCAGCATCTAATATTCTTGGCTGAACATAACTGGCATGAACATTTGTCACAAGGAAAAGGTCCTACATAGCGTGGGATCTGGCCTCTCTGTCCTTGAATAGAGTGCTAGTGTCCTGTTACAGGAGAGAGAATACCAGTAAATCATCACTTTCGTGATAGAACAGATAACCAAACATTTGGGTTGGACTATGAAAAAGTGATCATTAAAAGACTCAAAGTGGTTAGGGAACCGAAAGTCAGTATAACTGACAGAAAGCAAATTACAAGTTGAAGTTTTAAACTTGGCAGCTTGATTCATAGAAGATTGCCAGTCTACTATGAGAGCATCAAGATAAATGTTCTTGAACATACTGTGTCTCTGCACTGAACAGCAGATACACAATAGAGACAAGGGGATGCAGAAGTCCACTAACACCCACAGCCAGAGTCTGCAGTGTGGTGGGCAACAAAATGGAAACCTAGGTTGTAGATAGATAAAAAAGAATTCATATATATACAATCCTGGAGAATATATATAAAACCAATCTAAACTACATGAGAAAGACCTATGTCTTAAAGCAGAATATAACATTGGATTGTGTTTTCTGTCTACTAGGAATAATACATATTATTTTGTTTTCCAACTAGAACACAACGCCCACACCCTCAGACATTGCTAACGCCAAAAGAGGTCATGTTTCACTTATTGTTGTTGTGGGGGAGTAAATAAATAAGTAACTTAATATATTTCAAAGACAACCTGAAGCCATTTGTGACTCATGGGCTTTGCTACTGAGTGCCTATATCGTATCTCTGGCTACCATAAGAATCTGGGCTAAAAGAAAGCAAAATATACTACATCCAAGTCTATTGTGTAGAATGGAAATAGTCAACAATTACAATGAAATCAGAGTTTAGACCAAAGTTTTAACAAAGATTGTCTCAGCATGAGATAAAGGTTGGTCCTTATTCATTTCCCCTTTTCTCTAAGTGCATCTATAGTTGGAATCCATATAGAGAAAATCTACATAGTGTGGGTCAACCAAATACCAACGAAAGGCCAACAGGACATTAGTAAGAGGATAGCACAAGTAGATTAAGCCTATATTTAACATGTTACGGTGGTTCCTCTAGCAACGGCCTCAGATTGTGAAGTTCAAGATTTTACATTCCCAATGGCCTAACTCCCCTGTAAATGCCTCTATTAGAACATGCTGAAAAATGAAAGTTTCTGGAATCAGGAAGAGAATGAATAAGACTGGATGGTGCCAGAACGCTATAGCTTTCTAATGGGCCTCTAGGCTGGGCTGAACCAGCAAGGGGGCTGTTGGCTAAGATTCATAGAGCACCCTGATGAGTGACCACTTCAGAGTTCACATGAGCAATTGGTGGATGCTTGTATCAGTCGATGGCAGAAAGTAACATTGTGCTTGCCCAGCAGGAGAAATACCATGATCAAGAAGTTGACATTAAAAGCTTAATAACCAGCTCTCTGTCTGCTATTGAGAGAAGTTATTACAAACTGCCATATATTCAGATATTTTCGTATCTAGGGATGGGGGTGAAGATCATGATAGAGTACTTGCCTAAGATGTGCCAACCTCTGGTTTCATGCCCAGATTAATAATAATAATAATAATAATAATAATAATAATAATAATAATAATAATAAATAATGATGATGATGATAATTTAGCCTCTTTGTCCTTTGATTTAAAGGGCACATGTATGACCTCTCTTGGAAAGTGTACACAATGGCTCTTATGAGGAGAACCTTTGTACTCCAAAGTCTGAGATGTGAGGCATTCCTATTTAATGTCTTCCCTTCATTCTAAAATATCTTTTCTCCTACATTTTACGCATCTGATGTTAGATGCATATTATGAATAGTGGTGTCCGTGCTTTCCCCTGACTCTGAGAGTGGGTTTGAAGGATGCGGCTGTCCCTCACACACAGAGAAATTCCTGTCAGGGTACTGCAGTACCTCACACAAAGAGAAAGTCCTGTCTGGAGACCATATGTAGTTTATTCAGGATGGCACTGGGTACAGAGGACATTTTCATGGAATAGAAACTCCCATCTTACTGACCAATGCACTGCTTTGCCAGAGTGTTATGTTTCACCACTACTGAGCAAGTACCATAACCCCAGAGCCATCTGCCCTGTGAGTGAGGTGCCTCTTCCTTGGGGGAGCCGGGGGCAGCCACAGTCATCTTTGTACACTAACAATGGGGCTCTTGTTGGGGGACCAAATGCTGGGGACATTTTAATACCTCAGTTAAAACTAGTAGTTGGGTTTTTCCCCCTTTTAATACAAGAAAAAAATCCTGCTAGATTTAGAGTGAGTCACACAATATAAACATTCAAATCCCTTTGGACTTCGAATGCCAAACAGCACTGAGTGCTTACGTTTCAAAAAAATCTGCATTCTAGAATGCCAGAACACATATGCTCAGCTCTCTGGTATTAAGTAACACTATAGTATTTCTTTAATACATACTATAAAGTAAACCATTCATAAATTCCAACCCGATGCCAGTTATGTTAAAATCTCGAGTACGTCATTTAATTCTCATGCATAATCCTGTTTCATTCTTTTAACCCACTAAGTGCAAAATGAAGAAAAAGAAAAGGAAAGGAAAAGAAAACACAAAAAGAAAAAAGATCCAGAAGAAATGTATTCAAATAAACATACACACACACACACACACACACACACACACACACACATGTATTTACAAAAACACCTGCTTAACAGCTTAACAGTTCTGGCTTCATTAAAAATATAGTAAATATAGTACTTGTATGAAATCCTCAAAAAAATTTTTTTTAATTTTCACCAATTTGTTAAGAAAAAAAAAAAAAGCAAAGGTTTTCAGTAATCCAAACCATCTCCAAGACATGTCAGGTTAGATGAAGTTTGGGAGGATGTTAAGTTGTACTTCAGATATCCATAAATGTAGAGCCACAAGAATAATAACTGTGCATCTAAATTTTCAGTTGTAGTTTTGATGTCTATAACGATAAGGTTTTAACTCAAATATAATCAATTGGTCACAAAAGAAAGTAACTAACTTCACAGCAAAAAAAGAAAGAAAGAAAGAAAGAGAGAGAGAGAGAGAAAGAAAGAAAGAAAGAAAGAAAGAAAGAAAGAAAGAAAGAAAGAAAGAAAGAAAGAGAAAGAAAGAAAGAAAGAAAGAAAAGTAGAGGGATTTGCTTATGGAAGTCTTGTTAATAAATTCAGATGGGGGTAAGAGATTTTCCTCTTTTCAAACATAAAAGAAAAAGAAATGTCTTCAGTAGAATCCCATACAGAAAATAAAATTAACAAAGTGTGGCCAAGGGGAAAAGAGACTGCAGGCTGCTACGCTGCTCATCTCATCAGCAGTGGGTTCAGCTTATGCAGTCCTGCGGAGGCTATTGCTCATGGTTACAGCGGGGAACCCTGGACCAGAGCATTGCTGAACTAGGACCACTGTGAAAGGCGCGGCTTGCATGCGTTCCCCACTGTTTCTATCACCGAAAAGCAAACAGGGCTGGAGAAGTGCTAACTTCTAAGCAGGGACTGAGAACAGTTGTGAGCCTGCTCCAATCTGTCTGCATACAGGAGGAAAAGTCTTTGATCACACTGCCCCTCTCTGGTCAAAGAGGGAAAATAACTCTCGCCCTTGAAAAGCATCCCTGAGCATATTAGACAAATTCACATCAAAGGCTCATCGTTGCACAGTGCTGTTCCCCAAGGGATCAGAGCAGCTGAGCAATATAGAACTTAGTTTGAAAGCTAAAGATATCTATCGTTTACTCTTCTGATCAACATTTAGGGGAGAAACACCACCGAGAGCACTCTCCGTGTTGTGGAAATGTAAGCGCAAATCTTAACATATGTAAGTTTTAAAGACTGGCTAATTGAATGGTTTGCACTAATTCTGATGGGAAAACTCAGAAAATGCTGTTAATAGCAAAAACTGAAACACTGAGCTGTCAATATTATCGCTATTTAGCTTAAAACAAAAAACAGAATATCATTAAATCTACTGAGCCTTAGACATCCAAAGAGTCTCAGTGACGTTCAGTAACAAGGTGGAGAAGATGAATTCCCAGCCACCGTAACTGTTCATTTTAGATTTGTGTGTCTATTCTGTGCTCATTATAAGGGTAATAGTTGGAGTTAGCATTGCTATTTACTGTGCCAGATATTCATACAATCTTTCTTTTCACATAGTAACACCTTCTTACTTATACCAGGAAGACACACTAAACACTTCTTGTCTCCATTTTATAGACAAGAAGAACAGAGGATGGTTAGTAACTTCTTCCAAATTGCACTGCATAAGAAAGAGATAATATAATTCTAGGATTCAAACCTAGGCTGTCTGACGAAGAGCGAGCCTGTCCCACACTGAGGAGGTGAAGAAGCATTAGACTTTTCATGCTCAGTACATCCCGTGTGCTGAGATAAATGTGACCCCGTGGGCACCTCTGTTTGCTGCCTCAGTGAAATCAATGAAGTGTGTGTTAATTAGGCATGTGCCACTCCAAATAATAATAAAGATTAATACAAACAGATGCTAGGCAAAAACGAGCATCATCTACAGCTTTTCATTTCATGTATGTTGCTGAAAATATTTGATATTTGAGGTAAGTAGTAACTTCATTTCCCCTTAACTATTATTTTTCTTAATTTACTTACTATTAGTGTGTGTGTGTGTGTGTGTGTGTGTGTGTGTGTGTGTGTGTGTGTGTGTGTGTAGCACACATGTGGAAGTCTGAAAAGAACACTCAAGGATCATTTCTCTTCTTCCATCATGGCTTCCCGAAATCCAACACAGGTTGTTGAACTCCCCCGGCAAGCATTTCCCTACTGTGTTATCTATGTCTTTCATAGGCTACTCTCTTTCAAAACTACTATTTTATACTAACTGTATAATTCACGCATGTGTTGGTATAGCATCTACTGCCTAGTTTTCACATTACCTGAATCTGAGTCTTCAGCTTCCACTCTTGTAACAAACGCCCCTGGACTCTGGTTTTCTTTAACTGAAGTTTCATACAGAAGTTGCTTAAATACTGGTGTCTCATCATTTACATCAAGGACAGTGACTGTCAGAGTCTGGGATGACGAACGTGCTGGTGTGCCACCATCATGGGCCATGAGGGTCAGGAGATGCTGAGTTTTCACTTCGTAATCCAAAGGACAAGCTGTCCTCAGCAAGCCTGCTTTGAAAGAGAAGACATGGCGGGCTATGAATGTTGTTTGTCTTAAGGCTGCTTACTCTGCCACAGCTTATGTCGCATTACTCGACTGAAAAATCACTTTTCTTTGCTAGTGAATGAATCATAAACAAGAGAATGAAATTTATTGAGCCAACTTCATATCCGTATATTATCTACAACAGAAAGTTAATGTTCTTAGTCAGAAAGTCAATTAAAGTTGTAAAGACAAATGACAAATGTAAAAGTCTATCCTATACAATTATCTACTGAGAGGCCTACAGCAAAGTCATTAGTCTACACAACATTTCCCTCACCTTCAAAAGTATCTATGATACTAATAACCTACGGTCCGCGATGCATGACATACTTAGAAGTAACCAAGTTATAAAAATGTGCATATCACTCCACTGTTCAGACATTTGATTTCTGTTAAAGAGGTGCCATCCTTATACTGATTCTTGTTACCTGCCACTTGCTTTATTAACAATAAAGGGCAAATACAATGTTTTGCAACACAGACAATAAACTTCACAAAAAGCCACCTTTCTATCCTACTGTATTGAGCCACATAACTCTGTGTGTGTGCAGTGTTTTACAGAGACAGCCATTATAAAATAGCAACTGTTGTGTATTTCTTTTAGGACGGATGATTGCCTCCCTAATGTTTTCTTTAATTAATTAAATATTGAGTCAGATTTTTAAAATAGTTGTTTAATAATTACTCATCATTATATACACTGAGGAGATAGGAAAACTCACTCTGCCATTTATTTTTATTAGAAACATGAGTCTTGAAAGAGGGAAAAACTCCCATCTCATATGGATACATTCTTCAATTATCATTTTATGTCTTTGAAAAATACCTCAAAAGAAATAGCCATTGTAATAGCTCAAGATTCATGAAGCCAGCATTACTAAGACACAATTCAAGTTTATTATTTCTTTTTAACAGGCTGAAACAGACCTTCCCATGGCATCTTGGAAAGCATTTAAAGTACCATTAAATCAGCTCTGAGGAGAGCTTGCAGAAACCATCAGCCCGTGTCTGGAGAATCTCTTGTCAGCTGTGCACTTAGGTGGTGTTCATGTGAGTCTCAGAAGGGAACCACATGTCAGGATTTGAGAAATGTTCTGATAAAATTTCCCAACAGACTAGAGCCAACTATGCTCACAACTTCCAAATCTGACACATTGACTCTCATTCCAAATAATGTTCTTCACAGCTGGCCAAATAGTTTACATCTGAGATCCCCCTGCCTTAGGTTCGTGTTGAAATCACTATTTTACAGACAATTATATGGTAATCCATAAGTTTCTTAAATGTCCTGAAAAATCAGATAAAGAAGAGTTTATTTCCAAATTCACAGGGTTGAGATTTTTGTATATTCTTTTCTCACGTCACATTTTAAAATGAGCATAGCAGGTGACATCTGACAACACAGTGACCACAAGACCTCTGCACTTGATCTTAGCCAAAAGGCTGAGAAGCGATAACCACAAGACCTCTGAACTGGCAGTGAATGACATTTGTACTTGAGTAAAAATTAAAGTAAAAATTAAAACACTACAACTGATGTGAAAAACAATGTCCCTGATGAGCAAAAGAATCCAGCCATTAAACCCTGTATGTTATTTACAGTTACTGATCAAGGTTGGCTTACACAATTCAAGGGCGCATTTGCACACCAAAGCCCTTGCATAATGATCTTGATTTGGTGTGCTCCACTTTGCATTTCTAGTAGTATTCTCTACCTCTAAGACTCACAATTGTGGTTATTGAGCCCTCAGCCAGAAAGGCCCAAAAGATACAAGATAGCTATAAAGCAGTTAATATCAACAAACAGTTCAAGTATAGTTCTTCAAATACAATGTTTGTGCTCTCTCTCTCTCTCTCTCTCTCTCTCTCTCTCTCTCTCTCTCTCTCTCTCTCTCTCTCTGTGTGTGTGTGTGTGTGTGTGTATGTGTGCACGCTTGTGTGTGGCATGTGTATGAGTGTGAATGAGTGTGAGTGTGAGTGTGTGTGTGTGTGTGTGTTACATCTCTCTAGGAAGAGTCTGTCACATAACAACTACCAGGGTGGCACTATTATAGAACACTAAAGAAGAGTTGGTAGGGATGCATAGAAATCAAAACTCTTGCACACTATTGGAAAACAGTATGATAATTCCTCAAAAATATTTTCTAAAGAATCATAAAGCCCCATCTTTCCAGAGAAGTTACAGCAGTTTTAAGATTCTTTTACTTATAATTAAAGTATCATACATCCCAATAACACCACTTCTGGATATTTATTTATGCAAGAGAATTGAAATCATGGTCTTGGGAAGTAGTGGCAATGTCAATAGTCAAAATTACAAACAACCCAAAAGTCTATCAGCAGACGAGTGGAGACAGAAAATACAATACAGGCAAGCAATGGTCCTTAAAAATCATGAATGAATTTCATCATGTGTTATGGCATGTCTAGACCTTGAAGGCATTGTGCTGACTGAAATAAGCTAGTCATACAAAGACAAACACTGCATGATCCCATTTATCTATGCTATCTAAAATAATCAAATTTATAGAATTATCAAGAGGAGTGGTGTTTGTCTGGATGCATAGAGGAATAAATGAGGAAAAATGGATTAGATTAAGTAAAGAGTGTGACCTTTAGAGCTCTATTGTATAGCACCAAGTCTGAAGTCAAGAATAATATATTCTGAGCTGGGTGGTGGTGGTGGTGGTGGTGGTGGTGGTGCATGCCTTTAATCCCAGCACTTGGGAGGCAGAGGCAGAGGCAGAAGGATTTCTGAGTTCGAAGCCAACCTGGTCTACAGAGTGAGTTCCAGGACAGCCAGAGCTACACAGAGAAACCCTGGAAACCCTGCCTCAAAAAAAAAAAAAAAAGAATAATATATTCTGGAAATAAAAATGTTAGGAGTGTTAAATTTTCTTTCTACAAAGTTGAACATACATCTACAATCCCAGTACTCAGGAAGCAGAGGCAGGGGGATCAGGAATTCAGTGTCATCCTCAGCTGCACTGTGACTTTGAACTCATCCTGAGATATAGGAGAACTTGTCTCAAAGAAAACACTTAGCAAAACAAAATAACATGGAAGAGGCACCCGGAGCACTGTACCTGACGCGCTGTCTAGTGCGAAGACCATGTCCTCATTCCCTGCGAGGATGCTGTATGCTACTTCTCCGTTCATCTCTGCATCTGGATCCTGGGCACTTACGCGGTGCACCACAGAACCGACTTCAGCATCCTCTCTCACATAGGTGCTGGGATGGGATACAAAGGTGGGGCTGTGGTCATTCACATCCAAAATCACCACTTCTGCTACCAGTGACCTCCATCGCCGATCTGTCACATTCACGGCCTGATCCGACGCAGTTATAGTTAAAATGAAAGTTGGAACATTTTCTCTATCCAGGGGAGATGCAGTTACCAATGCACCAGAGGAGGGGTGGATGAGAAATGGGTTCGTTCCAACATGGCTGGATTCTGCAAAGTATTGTATCCTACTGTTCAGAAAACTGCCATCGCCATCTTTGGCATTGAAGACATACACCAGAGTCCCTACAGGGACATTCTCCTGTATGCTTATCACAATGAACTCATCCTGAAAGGATGGGGAATGTTCGTTCTGGTCTTCCACATCAATGCTGAGGAAGACTGTGCTGTTCCAGGCAGGGCTTTGGTTGTGATCTTTAGAAATCACCCTGATAAGATAATGGGATGCCATTTCGTAGTCAAGTTCCTTAGTTAGGAACAAATCTCCGGTCCAGCTGTCAATTTCAAAGTGGTCATTCTTGTCCTCCGCAGCAACACTGAAATGTAACTTCCCACTGTGGTCCTGTGGAAGGGGATCGGGTGACTTCATCAGGCTCATGATTTTTGAAGGCTTTGTGTTTTCTGGGATAACTAAATGTCGGATATTCTGAGACATAAAAACCCTCCCTTTGGAGAGTGGTATCACCTAAAATAAGAACAAAAAGAGTGTTGATATGGAGTATTTTAAAACTAGCTCCAAGTATCACTATTAAAAGGTAAGTTTAAACATCAATATATATTATGACTTTATGTTGGAAGCTGATTTTCATTTGTGTTTTATTTATGTGTTAATTGTTGAGAAAACACCCTTTATTAGAATTCTAACGTGTATCAAAAGATAAAATTTGCTCTACATAGGAGAGAAGAGAGTACACCTTTTAACTTGCTGTGATACATGAATGACTGTTTTGTGAGTCTGGGCCATAGTTCTGGAATGAACATGGTAATTCTTCAGTGTGAATGTTGGACAGCTAATTCTCCAGATTATTCCAAATCCTAGAGACCAACCTAGCTACCATGAGACCTTTGGGCACTTAAATTGTGAGTCTTTGTTGAAACAAAAAACTAAAAGTACAGCCACATTAATTTTTCTCATAACCAACATTTTAATTATGAAAAACATGTTGTGAAAACAGTAGTCTTATGGAAGTAAACTCTTTGTTATTATATACATATAAGCTTATTATATTTATACTGTTAACATTACTTAGCATCATGTGATTAACAGAGTCTAGCTTTACATTTGACTGGTTAGAGGCAATTTTCTCCTGCGACAAAAATATTCCATTACTTGGTTTTCCTGTTGCTGTTGTTATGATTTGGTTAATGTGATGCTTTGAAGTATGGGTCTCAAGTAATTGTGATATCCTTTAAAGGAATTTCAAAAACCCATGTGATTTATCCAGTAGCCATTTGTCTACATAAAAGTTCTTCCTTACCAACTCATTGCAATCAGAAATAAGAAAAAAGTCGTTTTGTACATCACACCCAAAACAACACAAATGTCTATGTAGTGAAGGATGACTTGCCAATAACAATACATAGCTAGTTCAAAAGTTAAGTAGATTTAACTTTTTCCARACAGTAATAAGGTAAGCACTGTGTGTAGTATATTCTTGAAAGGATCCACATATTGGGAATGCCTTCATGCTATCCACTTGTTTAAAAATCAAATGTCATTCTCAATGTTCTTCTACATCTTACATTGATAACATTACCTGAATATTAATAATTGTCTGTCCTTGAAGTGGGGGCACCCCATGGTCACTGGCGATGACTGTCATCCTATAGGAAGGTCGATAGTCATATGAAAGGATCGTAGTTGTTCTTATTTCACCATTGTTTGCATCAATCTTAAAGTGTGCAGGATAATCTATATGTGCAAATGAAGAAACTAATATCAATCCAAAAAAGCAGAATATGGGATGAATTCAGTTAGTGTGTTCATATTTCAGAACATGTATTTACTTTAAATTTCTTGTGAGTTTGAGGAGCTATCGAATTTTAATTATGTTTTAATATC
This sequence comes from Apodemus speciosus, assembly GCA_002335545.1. Classification (NCBI taxonomy): domain Eukaryota; kingdom Metazoa; phylum Chordata; class Mammalia; order Rodentia; family Muridae; genus Apodemus; species Apodemus speciosus. The sequence goes on from BDUI01000004.1 coordinate 2,790,669, forward strand.
CTGAGGGTCTGAGGTGCTATTTACCCTATTCAAACATTGTACAGTGTGCCGATTGATACACATATGTGTCAATCCACAGTTAATATCAAGTTAGGTTTTATATGCCACTAAAACAGACATGACATGATTTTTTTAGTTTATACATATAAAAATTAAAAAAGTAGGTGGCTAGGCATGGTGGAGTATGCCTGTAATCCAGTGGAAATATCCTGCCCCACCCTGAGCTACACAGTGAGACCATCTACAGATTTCTGCCATCCACATGCGTATTTTGCCTTTGAGATTCATTTGTTGAGATTGGATCAGGAATGGCCTATATTTGGTTGTTACATCTTCAATGTGCACCTTTATTCTTTCCTAACTCCTTTCTCTTCTTCTTAAATACTTATATTTCCTTGAAGTGCTATCAGGAGGTAGATCTGGAGAACTGATCCAACTGGGTAGAATTTTCAGTGAGAGTGCTTCACAAAATAGTGTATTTCCCTTCAAAGTAAAATCTCCAGCTGCCCTTTGGCCTTGATGTTGGTCTTGCTGGCTCAAAGCTTAGTTCTGTGGGGTCATTAACTATTCCAGGGTAGGTAGCTCTTCTCTTCTTTTCTCTCAGGTTTCTCTTCTTTTATTAACAAGAATTCAATAAAAGGAAATTTCTTTTCAACTAACGTGTGTGTGTGTGTGTGTGTGTGTGTGTGTGTGTGTGTGTGTGTGTGTGTGTGTGTGTATGCATGTGTGCCGGGTACTAGGACCTTTTCTTATGGATTTACTGCCTAAGACCTTAAATATGTCATTTCTCCATGCACTTTTGGTTCCCTTTGGTGGAAAATAGTTCTGAGAGACCACAATCTGTATGGGAGGGAGTTCTTACTCTTTCTGGGTTACTTGTGATTTCTAGGCCTTTATAGTAGAGAGTGAGTAGATAAATATACATGACAAAATACATCAGAGGTTCACATAATTTAAGTTCATTCCCTCAGTGCTTAGTTAAATCATAGACTATAATTTTCAATGAAATCTGAATATTTCAAACAACAGGAAGGCCTCAGACAAAGCCAGAGCATATAAAGCCATTCTCTTGTTTCCACAGCCATTGAGTCAGCTTGGTCCACTTACTCTTCGGGGCTGTAAATAGAAAAGGACTTCTGCCCATGAAGAAGTTAGAGCGTGAAGCCAGCAGCTAGGAAACACATGAGTTGAGACTTCTATTTTCATCTGCTCATTTCTGTCTCACAGGGATCCTGTGGAATGCTCTGGTGGATGATAAAAATCCACGTTGCTATTATATTTTTTATCTTGCTACATTATTATATTCTAATTATAGTCGGCCTTATTTAGTAATGAGATAAGGTGAAAACGGACGATACACATCATTGTGTGCTTCATTTGCTTTGTCCCAAGTGTCCTCTTGGAAGCCAATTTAAAAATAACGACTCAGAGGATCAGTGAATGAGCTCAGCAGATCAAGGCACTCACTGCACAGGCTTAAGCTGAGCTCAGGTCCTGGAACCCAGGTAGAGGTAAAAGAAAAGAAAAGAACCAAGTGTACACCTAAAAGCAACATCCATGACACTCAGAAATGCATGCTGAACATCAGTGGCAGCTTTTAGATGGAGTGATTTTCAGTGTTCTTTGAATGGCAAGTCAGTGTTCACTTCCAGAACTCCTGCTCCATCTCTGTCCTGTGGAGTCACCTTCCTAACTGGCATGGGTGCTCTCTTCTCTATTCAGCGGACCATGAACGTGTGACGCGTGGCTTTTCTGGTTTTCAGGTAAAGGTCTTATGCCAGGATGAAAGCACTCCCCTCCCCGTGTGTTTGTGTGTGTGTGTGTGTGTGTCTGTGTGTGTGTGTGAGATTGTGTTTGTATGAGTGTATATATATATGTGTGTTTGTGTGACAGTATGTCACATATACAAATATATGTATGTGGTTATATATGTGTGCATATGTGAATGTGTTACTGTGAGTGTACACTTCTGTGACTACATATGTATGTGTACATGTGTAATTGTTTGGAGGATGAGTTTGTGCGTGTATATTTCCACATCCATTGCTTTCCATGGGTATTTTATGTTCTTCAACTACACTCAAAATTAGAGAAAAGTCATGCAATGATTTCAAGGAGCTATCTAACCTTAGCAAAGACCATAGGAAGATATTCTGCCCCAGTGTGCCAGAACAAGAAAGATCTACAATGCTTACACGTGAAGATATCATGGCGCCTCCTTGTGGGAAACAGGGAGCATGACAGGAGAACTTGTTTTCTTACCAGGCAGCCAATGAAGAACCACTGACAACGTCCTAGTGCCCTGGGCACTACGGAAGTGGAGTTCTTATCTCGAAAGCAAGTCGACTTCTTCAAGTCAGTGCCACAGTGTGTCTAGGTCGATGCACTTGAAGCTGGAGGCACATCATTATTCATGGCCATGTCTTGCTTAAAGATAGCTGTGTGTGTGTGTGTGTGTGTGTGTGTGTGTGTGTGTGTGTGTGTGTGTGTGTGAAACAAAGATCAAAGAAGCATTCTGCCCCTTCTCCTTCTGTGCACACATGAGCTGCTCCAGGACAGCAAATGGAAGTGCCCCTTCCGGGACCTAGCACAAGCACCCTGCAAGTTTATCACATGTGTCTCTGTTCTTTAAAGTTACCCTCAGGAGACAGGCTTTAAACTGCATGTGCTGTTCTAGCTAAAAATTGCTTGTTAATATCCTTTGCCTGACTTTCAAATCACTTATCCTTTCCTTTCTGATCTTTGGGAAATCTTAATAAAGCTAAATGCAATTCTGTGTCATTACAAAGGTTGTAATTATTTTCTCCCAATCTATGATCTAAGACTTATGCCATGAAAACAATGTCACATATCATGAACTTCTGAATTTTAATGTAATTGCATTCATCTACATCTTAAATTTTTTGCTTGTTTAAAAGTCATATGTTCCCCTTAACATCTGTTAAGAATTAAGATTTTTGACATTTAAATATGACATTTTTTGTATAGTTAAAAGTAGATATGTGATTTTATTTTTCCATCTGTGTAACAAAGTAGGTCTGTATCATGCAGTGATCTGCTTTCTACATGCTGCATATCAAATTTACTTAGATGAATTATCTTGCCAACTGGTCTATTGTTAGTGCATCAGTACTACAATGTCTTCATTTCAAAAACTTTATGAACTGAAGTCTTATGGTGGCACATCTTCCATTTGTCCTTTTGACACTGTCTTGATAATTCTTTTCTTTTTAGCCCTTCTATTAAGACTTTATAGCAAGCTTGTCATATTTTACCAAACACTAGCAGACATTTCAACTGAGAATACATTAAGCCACTAAATAGACATTTAAATGCCTTTTCTTTTGGCCACGGGATAACACAAGCCTTTCGCTTCATTTACCTTCCATGTCATGTATTAAGGCTTTGCAACTTTTTCATAAAGGTCTAAAGCATGTTCTCCTAAAATTTCCCCTACATCCATTCAAAAGTCTAGACCTTGATGTAAGTAGTTGAAGAGATCCCCTTGAGAAAAATCGGACAACAGTGCAAGTATCGATCACTCACCACCCACTGTTCAAAACAGTCTGAGCAAGCAATGGCCTTGAAACCCACACTTTTTAGCTCTATGGCAAATCTACCACAGTGACTGAGACCTTTGAAATGGGACCTCATAAAATTACAAAGTTTCTGTAAGGCAAAGGACACTGTCAAAAGGACAAAAAGGCAACCAACAAATTGGGAAAAGATCTTTACCAACCCTACATCTGACAGAGGGCTAATATCCAAGATATACAAAGAACTCAAGAAAATTGATTCCAGAGAGCCAAATAATCCTATTAAAAATGGGGTACAGAACTAAACAAAGAATTTTCACCTGAGGAATACCGAATGGTAGAGAAGCACCTAAAGAAATGTTCAACATCCTTAGTCATCAGGTAAATGCAAATCAAAACAACCCTGAGATTTCACCTCACACAAGTCAGAGTGCTGATCAAAAACTCAGGAGAAAACAGGTGCTGGTAAGGATGTGGAGACAGAGGAACACTCCTCCACTGCTGGTGTGATTGCAAGTCGGTACAACCACTCTGGAAATCAGTCTGGCATTTCCTCAGAAAACTGGGCATGATACTACTGGAGGACCCCATTATACCACTCCTGGGCATATAACCAGAGGAATCCCCAACATGTAATAAGGACCCACGCTCCACTATGTTCATAGCAGCCCTATTTATAATAGCCAGAAGCTGGAAAGAACCCAGATGTCCCTCAATGGAGAAATGGATACAGAAAATGTGGTATATTTACACTATGGAATACTGCTCAGCTATTAAAAACAATGAATTCATGAAATTCTTAGACAAGTGGGAACTGGAGAATGTCATCCTGAGTGCAGTAACCTAATCACAAAAGAACACTCATGGTATGCACTCACTGATAAGCTCCTATTAGCCCAGAAGCTTGGAATACCCAAGAAACAATCCACATATCAAATGATGCCCAAGAAGAAGGAAGGAGAAGGCCCTGGTCTGGAAAGTCTCTGTGCAGCAGTGTAGGGGAATACCAGGACAGGGAAGTGGGAAGGGGTGGATGGGGGAACAGGGGGAGGGAAGAAGGMTTATGGGACTTTTGGGAAGGGGGGATCCTGGAAAGGGGAAATCATTTGAAATGTAAATAAAGAATATATCGAATAAAAAAAGAAAGAAAGAAACAGTGTCATATCTGAAAGGTTAATGTGTTCACAGTGATCTCTGGAAGTTTACAGACATATTAATTTCAGGATCTGCTCCGAGACATCTTGGGTTTCCCATGAAGAGAATCAAATCTGATTCAGGCAAAGACAAGGTTGTCTGGTTTCCCCATATTTGCGTCAAACAAGATAAAGCACAAAATGCCTTTTAAAATGGTCTCCAATACAATGTCAAGTAAGGAAAATTACCAGAACGAAGAGGAAGAGTTAGCATTTTAAGAGAAAGCTTGAAAGTCCGGCTGTTCCATAAAGTCACCATGAGTGCTCTATGTGAGAGGTATGACTCGTGGCAGAGAGAGGCAGCCATGACTTACTTTTATTACTCCTGTGAGTACTCTTCCTATTTATTCATGGGTGCCCCAGCGCATCACAGGTTAATTACCACTTCCCATGTATTAACTTCCACTTTCCCTTCAGTAAACCTTGGGTTGTGCTTGGGGTTCTCACAAGCCATGCCTTCCAAATGTGTTGTTTCTATTGAGGGCATGGGGGAACAGCTACTGGTTTCCACAAAACTTTCGACATTCTATTTTGTGTTCTTCAGCATGAAGTGATTATCACAGACAGCAGTGGAATTGGGTTCGCAATTTGGTTTCATATTGCAAGTAGTCTAGGGAGTTCTGAGTAATCAAGGAGACGGTCTCTTTCTCAAAGGAGACAGAGGGAATAAGTGACAGGGAATTTTAAAAGCTCATAAACCTCTATAAATATTGATGTTTACCTGAAGAGATGGAGTATGTAAGTTCTGCGCTGAGGCCTTCATCAAGATCCTTTGCAAAGACAGTCGTAATCAGTGTATTGACTGGCTGGCCTTCCAAAGCCTGTCACAGAGACAAATAGCTTACAGATGAGTCAATGGGGCCTTAAAAGATGCATTAGTGGACCTTTAAGTGAAAGGACACATTGTACCAACCGCCTACTCACAATTCTAAAATCTGCACACCACTCAGAAACATGGGTAAAAGTTCACAAAAAGAACCCACTTTATCTGTTAATTTTTTTATTTAGTTTGAAGCATTTGAACTGGAACCAAATATGCAAATAAATTAATTACAATGAAGTCAGACTAAATAGTTCTCTATTTTTTGAGATTCTTAAAGAACTTAGCATTCTCTCAAAAGTTTCTTAGGTTATTGCTTAGGAAAATTGCTATGGTTCCAAAATATGGCTAACAGAAATATCTGCCTTCTATCTTGGAAAATATATCTCACAATAAGTAGGAATTTTTCAGGAGTGATAACAAAATTCATGGGTGGAGCTCAAATGTCCTTTAAACCACAGGGACTTACAGCGATACAATAAAAATCACTGTACTACTGTTGCCTTTGCCAGAAGTTTTCTTCAACACTGGCTTTGGAAGATTTGTTTAAATCCCCTAACTTCCTCCACACCCCTCTGAGTTGTTCACTACACATATTCCATCAGTGTCTAAACATCCAATTCAATTGTTTGGAGATCTGTAGCTGCTAAGTTCTTTTATATGTATGATTCACCTGCTTAAGATAGATTCACTTACAAAGTACATAAGCCAGCATTGTAATCTACTTTAGAAATAATAAACATACAGAATGTGGAAGGGAAACGATGAAGTCATCTGTGTATGACTACAAGTTTGGTGTGTGCTTACAAACCCTACTCGCTCATGTCAGGACTGTAGACTGACACAGCTTCCAAATGACTGTGCATCAGCTGCTCAGAAGGAGCTCTGCTCAAAGATGCAGAGAAAGAAGCCGCATCCCACCCATGAGCCCACTGATGCTGAGTGACATCGTGTCTATGCATGGAGCAGGACTATATTTCCTTTAATCGAAGCGGAGGTACAATTCTGAATTAGAATTATATGCAATGACATACCATGGCTGAGTTGGTGAATTCACATCTTTTACCACAAGGTGGTGCTCCAAACAAATGACTCTGCGGGCATTACAAGCTCCCTAAGTATCTACTTCACAAACCTTGAAGTGAAATTCCTTTCCCGGGAGACACTGAGGGAAAAAAGGCCTGTTGTCATTGATGTCAGTAATTGTGACATGAACCAGCATGGTGGCATTCCGTGGTGGGGAGCCATGGTCTGTCACTAGGACAGTCATATGATGATGCCCCTGGTGCTCTCGATCCAGTGCCAACCAATTGATCAGCTCACCTGGGAAGACAGCAAAATGAGACAGGCACTGTGCTAGAATATTGGCATAAGGGTGACCAACCGCATCCAAAATAATCCATGGGAAGAGAAATCAAATCAAAACTTTGACCCTCAAGATCATTCACATACAAAGCAATCCTGCTCTGTCTGACTATTGAAAGAATCTGCTGCCAGTTCTGGTGGCGCGTGCCTATAATCCCAGCAGCAGGAGGAGCAAAGTGAGTTGGATCATGACTTTGAAGCCATTCTGGGCTAAATAACGAGGCTCCGCCTCAAAAGAAAACAATCGCTGAGGTTACGCTAGAAAATACCACTTCAAAAATTCTTTTATCATTCTTTGTATTTCAAATTACCTAACCTTAATCACTTGTATCCCCCAAAAATGAAACCTATGATTTGGAGGATTTATAATGGCTGTGTTTGCTGTTCCGTAGAACACAGAAAGCACATAGCCCGTGGCATCCTAACTTCTGGACTTGGTTTCCAGATCTCCACCTGCCAGTCTCCCCAGCTACCTTCTAGGTTGCTCTCTGAAGCAAACACGAATGAATATTTTATAGTGTTTTGTAAGCTGTAGATTATTTGCCTTTAATATCAATACTTTATAATAACTTGCAAAACGTATTTCCTGAGCAGTGGCATGTCCTTTACATATGTCAGCATTGCTTTTAACTCACAAAGCATGTGTACAGCAAGAGGCAGTGACTTCCCAAATGACTTCCCTGTCGATACTTTTCAAAACATATTTTGTAATTCTTGCTTAGAAAATCATAAAATACTATTTGCCAAAACATAAGTTTAAAATTTACTTGTGCTAAAGCTGTATCTAAAGATTTGAGGGTTCTTTTTTCATTCTGATGTTTTTAAAAAAAATATGGAAGGAAGTTGCAAAAAGCTACCTGTGTTAGGATTCATCTTGAAGAATTTTCCATCCGTCAAAAGGAAATATGAAAGCTGCCCATTCTTCCCAGAGTCAGCGTCAATGGCTGTCATTCTCCCTACTACCCCTAGGGGGATAGGGCTCTCCTCAAGGTTCAAAAACACCTTGTTCTGCAGGAAGGCAGGGGAGTGGTCGTTCTCATCCAAGATGTGAACTACTACCGAAGTGCTCACGTTCTGCAGCAATCTGTCCCCTGGGGCTTGCGCAAACACTCTAAACTTGTATGTCTGTGTAGATTCATAGTCTAGTTGTCGCCGTAGATAAAGCCACCCCGTGTGAGGGTGGATTCCAAACACTGAAGAGTCTATGCTGACATCCAGGGAGTATATGGTCTTCGAGGCTGGGTGCCACGGATACAGTGGGTAGGCCTGTACCTGGAGGATTTGAGTTGTAATTGGGAGAGACTCACTAACTTCTACTTGATAGACCAAATTTTCAAAAGCCACGGCTGGGATTCGTTCTTGGCTTTCAATAACTACTGTGAGTACCAACTCGGATGCCTGGGGAGGAACACCGTGATCCTTAGCCACGAGAGTCAGCCTGAAGACCGCCTGGCCTCCCAGGCTCTCCCTGAGGTACAGCACCCCACGGCCTTGGTCCATGCTGAATTCGCTTGGCTGGGGGCTTGCAATGCTGTACCGGATCAGACCATTCAGGCCGCTGTCTCTATCCTGGGCACGTGCAAGGTACAAGGCTGTACCGGGCAGAGTGGTCTGGGAGATCCTAATCTCATCTGAGGCTGTGGGGAACTCAGGGCGGTTGTCATTGACGTCCATCACCGTTATGTTCACTTCCGTGCTGCTGCAGGCTGGGGAGCTGCCGAGCTGTGCCTGGACCGTGAGGACAACCACGGGCTGGGCTTCATGGTCCAGAGGCTTCAAGGTGCGGATACTGCCCAGCCATCTGTGAATGGAGAACTTTCCTTCCAGATCGCCAGAGGAAATTCGATACGTGATTGGTTCTGAGGAATCTGAAAAGAGAGCGTACAAACATCATATGCTAACATAGTGTCTTCTGCAAGCAGTGTATGTCCCACCCTGGAGAAGAACGCGGTGAAGTCTCCACCCATTCACAAAGACTGGTGAGACACGGGGCTTCCACTCTTCTTAGTGACCAAAGGGACCAGTGGACAATGAACAAGTGAGTCATTGCTTTCTTCATCTTTCTTGCATTAGGTAAAAAGAGAACCACATTAAGAAAATAATTAAGACATCTTGTTTGAGGAAGCCAAGTTCAATTTGTGTTGATATTTTTCCTATGATAGCCACCTTCTGAATGACAGAACCCACCACAGAGGGGGGAAGAGGAAGATGAGAAAGGACAAGAACCAGCTCTTAGGAAGGGCGGTCACTTTCCAGACTTGTCCCGAAGAGTTACCACTACACACAGCAAGGGAGCCATGCAGGAATATCTGCTCAATTACTATTTATACCACACAAATCTTAATTCATTTAAACTGGTAGCAAAAGGGGAATGCTTACATAAAATACATTTACGTTAAATCACCCTGCAACTCACTCTGAATGTAAAACTGTGTTGCTGGAAAGCAACGTAAAGTAAGTGTGTGGAGAGTAGTTATGGAATAGAGTAAGATGTACTTTTATTAAAAATTTAAAAAGTACATACACTTATACACCATAATTATTATGTACTATATTAAGCAGTCCTTAAAAATACCCATTACTTTAAAGTACCTATTATTAAAAATTGTAAGATAGGTGGAAACAACATTGAAAGATCAATAATCAGGCAAAGGGGTGTGTTTTCTCATTGATTTAGCATGGATTGAAGGAAATACTTAAGGTTGTATGACCTGATAAAACAGGAAAATATACAGTCATGGACTTTGGGGCAGTGTTAAAAATGCAGCACTTACTCAAGGACTCCCTTGCCTTCACTGTTCCGACGAGCGTGTCCTCTGGCACGTCTTCATAGACTGAGAAGGTGTACTTGGGTCTTTCAAACTCTGCAGGAGCCAGCGTGGTCTGCATGACGTGGATGGCAACATCAGCGTTAGTGGCTGCTGTGAGCCCGCCACCATCTCGAGCACAGACCATCAGAAAAACAGTGGTGGCTTCCAGATGGCTGAGAGTTGATGTTAAGTAAATAATCCCTGGACAGGGAAAAAGAAAGAATCAACCAATGGCAATATGCAGTGAATACTGATGGCCATTCCTGGTCTAGAGACTCTACCGTGTTCTGTTTAATTTTATGTGTCCACTTGACTGGGTCTTTGGTTTCCCAATTTGGTCATACAGCACTCTGGGCATGTATCAGTGTTTGGAGATGAGATGAACATTCAAAACCGAAGACAGAATGCAACAGCTTTTTCTCTGGAATGTAGGTTTTCTCCAGATAGTCAAAGGCCTCGATAGAACATAAGAGCTGACACACCTCAAATCTTGGAACATACCAGCCCCCATAACTGCATGAGCCAAGGCCTTGTCATAAATCTCTTCACAACCTACTGGTGTTTCCCTGGAGAATTTGAATTGCCACATCTATTTTGCAACAGAGAAATTTGAACCCACTTGTAAATGATGTCCAGATTCTTCCAAGCAATAATTTTCTAGAGTCTAACCATTAAGCATTTTAGGGGCATATCACCTCCTCAGAAGATTTTGTTCTGCCCTTTTTCTTACTGTTGTATCAGCAATGCCAGATAATGAGAATGACAGAGTAGAGGTCTCACTTTTCTAATGTGGAGGTAACACATGTATGTGGGGCTCACAGCCTACCCAGATGTCAGGATCCTAAGAACCAGAAGTTCGGAGTCAGTCTCAGCTACTGTGGTGGTTAGCTCCGTCAACTCTATACAACGTCAAACCACCAAGGAAGAGAGCATTAGTGAGGGAGTAGCATCAGGCTGAACTATGGGCATGTCTTTGAAGAACGGTCTTAACTGATGTAGAAAGGCTTAGCCTGAAAGTGGGCGGCACCATTCTCAGGTAGGGGTCCCTGGAATATGAAGAGTAGAGAAAGTTGACCTAGCATCGGGCATACATACATTTATCTCCATCTGTTATTGGATGTGATGTGACTACCTCAAGTCCATGCCCTGACTTCTCCATAACAGTAGAGTGTAACTGAGAACTGTAGGCCAAATAAATTCTCTCACTAGGTTGCTTTTGGTCTGGGTATTTTATCACAGCCAGAGAAATGGAACCAGAAGAGCATGTAGGGTGGTAGAAACCAGCCTGGGATACATGGAATATTATCCCCAAATGAATGGATGGATGGATGGATGGATGGATGGATGGATGGATGGATGGATGGATGGATTTTTTCAACAATTTTAATTCCTTGTTCCTAAGTCTCTTTAAAGTTAATATAATTATTTAATACCTCTATTTTCTTTTCCCTCCAGGTTTATTGTGATACCAATGATACATTAAATTATGCCAGTTTAAGGTATAGAATGTTTCAGCTTTCTTTGATGGTCTGTCAAAGCACACAAAACTTATTCCACAGATTTTTATTATAAATCCTTCCAATCTGTTTTTGGTATCGTTTTCAAAATAATAAACTATAAGCTGCTTCATTATTCAAGTCCAGACAATTGGAGAGTCATTGGGAAGAGGAGCTTAAGTGGGAAGAGTGGATCTGGGAGAGGCTGGCCTTGAGTTTACTTCTCAGTTCCCAGCCTTTCCTTTGCTCCCTGTTCCATGTAGAATGGAGGGAGAGCCCTGCGGTCCTGCCACCCTCACACCATTCCCTGCCCACCCTGCGGTCCTGCCACCCTCACACCATTCCCTGCCCGCCCTGCGGTCCTGCCACCCTCACACCATTCCCTGCCCACCCTGGTGGACACAGCCTCAAACCATGAACAACGCAATCCTTCCTCCTTCCAACTGAGACCAGTCAAAGGTTACAAAAAGAAGAGGCATTAGCAGGTAGGAATGGCTACAACAAAATAACACATCCCAGGAGGCTAGAAATCAGTTTCTCATGGGTCTAGAGGCTGGGAAGCTAAAGACCAAGGCAGCACGGACCCCACTGGCGAGTGCTTGCTCAGCAGGCCTGCAGTTGGCTATCTTCTCATTACTCTCCCACATGGCAGAGACACTTGAACTTGGCTTCTCTCTCTCTTTTTTAATCCTGAGAATGCTGTCTTAGTTACTTTTGTATTGTGAAATAAAATACATAATTCAAGGTACCATTGGAGCAGTTGGTCACATGGCATGTACGATCAGAAAGAAGAAAACTATGCTGTGCCCCGCTCACTCTTTCCTTTCCAGAGACCTGTGGGTCACAATCACTTAGGCAAACCTCTGACTCCAAAATATTTACGTCACATTACATTCAGATTCACAACAGTAGCAAAATTAGTTATGATGTAACTATAATGGTGACAGAAAAATGGTTGTTGCATAACTCCTAGACACTCATTAAAGAAGTTCCTCATATCAAATATTAACCTTGTGTATTTTAAAACCTATCCCCCCCACTTAAGATATTTAACCATAAGGGATATTTAACCATAGAACACTGCAGTTTGTGCCACAAAGCCAGTCAGAATGCCTTGGTACTTGATGAAATTGTCGGACCTGGGATTCGCAGGAGTCCAAGTCTTGTGAACTTGCTTAAGAAGTCTTATGAGAACTAGCTCTGTGGAAGCTGCATTGCCAGCTTCTCTACCGTGGTATACCCAGAGCATGAGTCCACTCTCTGAGTTTTAAAATATTCATCTTTCTCCTGCACTCAGCAACTGAATGAAGTTTGTGGTGCTTTTTTTTAAATCCCTGCCCTCAAATGCTATGAATGTTAGATTTCTGATTCTATATGCTAATTTTATGTTCTCAGCACTAGGCCTACTCGTGAATGATTTTGATTAAATCTCAACAGAAACAGACTCTCACATAGACCTGGCATCTTTGACATTTTCCATATGGGGAGTTGATTCATAGAAGCAAGGCAAGACATCCATTCTTTAGAGTTTATGGAATAATAAAAGACCATGGAGACAGATTCTTAGACTTAGATACAACTGCCTTCAGATCCTTGTTCTGTCAAGTCATAGTTGGCCTTGAACAGTCTCCTAAGCCTTATGAATCTATTTATGACCTACAAACAAACTGCAGAATGACAGCACTTAGAGTGCATATACACTGCGAGGCTCAGTTAAACAGCACATGCAAACATACGGCTTATCACAGGCCTGGTACACATGGATTCTGTTCTACAACACTAGCTCTCTTCCCTCCATGCTAAAGACTATAGGATTTGGTGAATAATTCTGTGTAGCAAGAAAATATGCTCATTTATAGTGAGTAATTAATTTAAAACTTTATGCATACAGGGAAAGATGAGGCAACCAGAGGAACATCAATATTCTATAAAACCCTGTGGAAAGAGTACATAAGAAATTGACCTAAAGAACCAACCAGGGACCCATCTGTCCTCACAACTTGCCTACCAAGTCACAAATATGAATTTTGGAGGAGGCCATAATGGCCCTTCTCATACCAACACATCCCATTTCCTCAATAAACTGGCAATTCTGTAGACCCCGGTCTTAGACAGGTGTGCATTTTCTATTTGTCTTACTCTTGTGGATGGTTCTATCACCTATATTCTTTATGGGTTTACACTGTGTCCATTAAGGTTAATATTTTAAAAGTACTTAAAATTTCTCCCTAACTTTATAAACCTAGATACTAACATGAGCAGTTGGCATGAGTGTGGGCCCACAGCTCCCACTTGGGAGGCCCCAGTACCCTGCCAGTGGACTAGGCTGAAAGACCAGAAGCTCTATCTCTTTTTTCACGTGGCCACACAAAAATGTCTGAAGTTCAAGAGGACCAACTGCACACATTTACTCCCTTCAACCAAAAGGAAAATCTTTCTTAAAGCCAGACCAAAACTCTTCGAATACCTTGACCTGTGTTGGTTTTGTTGCCTGAAAGAATCAAATAAAGAAGCCATAACTTTTGGCAATGACAGAGCAAAGAATCCCGTATTATCTAAAGACTAAATCACTATAAAGGCAACAGAATAGGTTGAAAGGTCTTCTTAACACATACACATATCCCAAAACACATATCTACTTGCAACCTCTGAAGTAGGCTTTTGTAATAGGGTCTCTGCATGAGACTGAAGGCTTTCAATAATGACTAGAGTTCTTCTAAGAAGAAGTGAACCAAGAAGACCCAGATGTGAAGAAGACCACATAAGGATGAAGGCAAGGTTAGAGAGGGGCTGCCAAGAGCCAAGAATTGCTAACAACCACTGAAAACTATACAGGACATACAACACTTAGTTCTCAGCCACCACAGGCATCAAGCCCAGAGCACCTTTTTTGTTTCAGATGTTTGGTCTCCAGAACTGTGAAAGAGTAACATTCTGTTCTTTAAGGTCACTTGGTCTTGGTCACAGCATCCCTGGGGAGCCAATTCAGAGAGTAAGCACCTGGCAGGGCATGGTCTTCTGAACCACAGAGCCTTGGCTGACAGGAATGACTTAAATGATCTATTATAGACCTCTTCTCTTCTTGTGGATTACCTTCTAGTTGGGCATGTCACACAATACATTCAGGCAAATTGGTCAACATGAGTACAATATGGAGAAGAGTCGGAGATGTGTAGAAAATGGTCAGTGAACACTGTCAAATGATAAGATTATCACAAATTTAATTGAAAAACCTTGACTGACTTTTGTGGTTCTAGAATTGGGCCATGCATCATGGTTAAAATACTTTGAATGACGCAAACAGAAGAAATTGACTTTATAGTGAGAAAGGGGTAGAAGAAAGAAGAAATAGAAAACGTGATGGGTCATTTCAAAGCAACTTTTCTTGTAAAGATTAAATCAGAAGGGAAATTCCTTATCACGTTGGCTAAAATAGTCTGATTTATGGATCAGGTCACAAGCTTTCTTCTGACATCATTCAGGGGTCACCGTGTATGACTGTGTTGGTTTGGTCTGTGGAGCCTAATATAGAACCAAAGGCCCTTTACAGACTTTACTTAATGATATTCATTATTATTAATAGACTAGAGTTCCATATTCTTATATCTTTAAAAGTGTATCATTTTCCTCCTCCTCACAGGAAGATTCTGGCAATGGGTACAAACTATTTTTGAAATATTTAAAAATAAGATTAAATATACATAATAAAGTCATGCTTACATTATTGCTGTTCTTTTATGTCTATTTAAGGTTCAGTGGCTAGAGAAAATTATAGTCTTTATAGAGAAACTCATGTGTGTGTGTGTGTGTGCGTGTGTTTGTGCGTGTGGCAGTTGTAACCAAAGGTTGACTCACACATGTGTCTCAGTGCTGCTATAATTACCTCCCAGAAAATAAACAACAAGATAACTGACAGATGCTATTTGAATAATAAAACAGAAGCCTGCTTTATTTTGGTGCTTTAGAGAAAACAAAATTAGACAATGCATAACTGATGCCAGTGTATCTGTGTGGACTGGTGACAAATGAAATCTAACTTCTTCCTTTGTTGTCTCCTTGACTGTCTTGCTCAGATGGACTCTGCCCATCCGAGGTTTCTCACTGTGACAGGATGCACTGATGCCTGCTCCACCTGACCATCTCACGGGAGGCAGGCCACTCTCTGAGCTGAGTCTCCATGGAAGGCACAGAACACTAGCGGCATCTGCCTGTTGGAATTCTGCAGAGCTCAGACATCAGTTATACATGAAAAAGAGGTAAAGGCATTTCCAATTCGCTTCCCTATGGAGTATCTAAATACCCACACACATTGATAAGGACCCTACATATGTGCAGAAATGAAAGGGTTATTGCTGTCATCTAATAGATTAACTCCTTGTTTTTCATATGGATTTTTTAAGGCATAGCAAGGGCGTGGTAACTTTTTAAAGAAACTGTTCATGGCCCAGAAATATATTATCCTGAATTACTTTCGCTTTAATTATCATATAAAAGAAGATTTGGTCAGATTGTACAATTTACTTCAAATATGTAACATCAGAGATATTAGAAATAATTTGATGGGCTGGAGAGGTGACTCGGGTTGTGAGAGATAGCTCACAACCACCATAACTCCAGCTCTGGAGAATCCAACTTCCTCTCATGGTGTCTATAGGACACCTGCACATATGTACACACACAGATGCACAAACACACCTACATGTACACATACACACACATAAAGAATAGATAGACTACAGGTAGATACATAAATGGACAATTTTTAATAAAAGTATCTGAAAACATTCCTTCACAAAAAGTAAACTTAGTTAAAAAAAAAAAAACCCTGGAAGTTCTGTTTGTTTCTTCAATCAATGTGAATTATGCTACCAGCTGCCTCCCTTCTGTGGGTGATCTGAATCCTAAGCATATGATGATCCCCAAAACACTGGCATTCAGTGACTTCAGCATGCGCTCTAAAGATCTCCTCTAAGTCAGCTATTTTTATCTTTTTAAGAAATCAAGTTTTAAACCATGCAGCCAATATCTTCCATATCTGTATGTGAGAAAATCTAGAACTTTAATCAGAAAAAATGACATGCTGCCATTTTGATTCTCAAAGTAACACTTCCTCACGATGTTCACAATCGTGCACACGAAATCAGACAACCACAGAACATCAAGATCGGCAGAAAGGAACCTCAGTGGAAATTATCTGTTTCTGCCTTGGTCCTCAGACTCCCTTCCTTAAAGCAGCTTCTTTGTAAAATGTGAATATACAGTCTCTGAAAGAAGAAGTCAACAATAAAAGAGGCTAAAAATTAAATCATGTCTGGAGACATGAAGCAGCATACTGCAGTGAGCCTTGACCCAGACAATCTGCCAAGTCCTAGTGACCTTGCGGGAGCTTTCCCTTTAATGACGCTGTGGTGTTCAGAGGGCAGAAGACCAGACCACAGTCTTCTATGGGTAGGGAGAGGCCAGGGATTGAAAGTCTATCCAGGATTTGTCTGATAAAATTATTCCACAAAGTTTCATCTGAACGATGAACTAGAAATAAATTACTTCATCTCCAGTGGGCTGCAAAGAAAATTGTCTGATTTGAAACTCAGTGCTGGAGGTGGTAAACATTTCTTTTGAGAATTCCTGAATGTGAAACGGCTCTTGCCGTTTCTGAAGTCTGGATTAACAATACAGATAATGTGGAAAAAAATTGAAGCCAAGAAAAAATGTAAGTGGTATAGACATAGCACTGGAGATGACCTGAATGATACAGCATAGGCCAGACATACAGGATGCCTGAGGTTCCATGGTGTGTGTGTGTGTGTGTGTGTGTGTGTGTGTGTGTGTGTGAGAGAGAGAGAGAGAGAGAGAGAGAGAGAGAGACAGAGACAGAGACAGAGACAGAGACAGAGACAGAGACAGACAGACAGAGAGACAGAGAGAGAACAGACAGAGACAGACAAAAACACAGAGACAGGATATAAATGAGGACAGATATGTCCCTAAGGCATTTAAACAAAAGCAAAACACAAGTGCTTTCCAGAGGAACCCACCTTCATTCCCAGGGTTCAAAGAATTCTCTCAGATAAAGATCCAAGCTCACAGTTTAAAAAGAAAAAAGGAAGAAGAATGAGGAATTACATTCGCATAGATGAATCTGAGAAATAATGATAGATTTAAATAGGAAATGACTTTAAGAATACAGACAAAGTTAAGACAAAAGTTTCGAAATTAATTCAGCCATGCATTCCTTGTAAGAGATGTAATGCGGGCAGGGGAGATGGAGCCATCAGGAAAGCTCAGATCCTCAGCATGCACATGAAAATGCCAGCATGACACCACGTGCCCATGATCCCAGTGCTGGGAGACACAGGCAGGCAGAGGCCCGCCTGTCTAAGCAAGCCAGCAAGCTCCAGTGTCAGTGAGCAAACCTGGCTCAAAAGATGAAGTTCAGAGCCATAGAAGGCAGCTGATGGGACTCTCTGACCTCCGCATGTGTGTGCACACACATTTACTCTCATACACACATGCACACACATATGAACATACACATATACACATATGTACACACACAAAAGAAACAATACTTCCAAAATACCCTCCAGTTAGTTACGCCTGCTCTACCTTACAGTTTTGTTCTTATGGACCATCCTCATTATATCTAGATTATCATAAGATCTAGGTTTTCTGTTTAAAATTTTGACTCCCATTATCCACCTAGCATACGACTGCCAGGGTCGTTGTCCACACATATCAGCTTTATCACATCACCTCACATCACTGATCCAAACCCTCACCTTATACCTTAATTCTAGCAATAACCAGGCTTATGCCACTCTGTCACAAAGTGCCCTCTCAGTGGCACATCCAACATGCCCTTGTCAGATGGTGTCATTTGTGCTGTCATTAATTGGGTAGAAGAAAGACAAGAAGACAAAACATAGCTCATTAGATGTAATCTCAAATTGACTTTTAGCCACCCTGTTTAAATTTATGTGGGGCGGTTGGTTGCTCTTCCTCTGTCCCAAAGTGCAAATTCAGGAACCTCCAATGACTTTAATAGTTACTCTCAACCAGTTATTAATAAATCCCTTCTGTTACCCAAGGCCTCTGTACTGGCTGGTTTTGTGTGTCAACTTGACGCAAGCTGGAGTCATCACAGAGAAAGGAGCCTCTCTTGAGGAAATGCCTCCATGAGATCCAACTGTCAGGCATTTTCTCAATTAGTGATCAAGAGGGGAGGGCCCATTGTGGGTGGTGCCATCCCCTGGGCTGGTGGTCGTGGGTTCTGTAAGAAAGCAGGCTGAGCAAGTCAGGAGAAGTAAGCCAGTAAGCAGCACCCTCCATGGCCTCTGCATCAGCTCCTGCCTCCAGGTTCCTGCCCTGTGTGAGTTCCTGTCCTGACTTCCTCTGGTATTGAAGTGTGAGCTGAATAAACCCTTTTTCTCCCCTACTTGCTTCTTGGCCATGATGTTTTGTGCAGGAATAGAAACTCTGACTAAGACAGCCTCTGTTTTAACTTAAGAAAAACATAAAAGTCATCAGAACTCTACCGTTACATGGCGTTTAGGTAAGAAGCATGCTCCATGTCAAAAATGATTGGCCTCTTCTCTTCCATGTTGATTACCTCTTGTCCTCCCGTCTCCCCTAACTCACTGGAGTTTCTGAATCATACATGGTTGAAGGGAGGGGGGAGGAGGCAGAGTGGGAGGAAGCCCTGCCTGACAGGTGGTGTCGTAGCGACCTAGCACAAAGGTTTCTTAGACTCGGAAACTGTTTAGACRTCATCTTCTTTTCCAGGCAATGTCAATCTGCTTTCCATTACCATGACAAATACCCAAGAAAATCAACCTAAAAGGGTTCAGTTTAGATTGTAGTTTTGGATCAATACAGGTCATAGGTAGGGTAGCACAGCTCCTGAATACGTCTCGGAAGGTGTGTTTTGTCTCCTGGTGAGCTTCCTGTAATGATGGCAGCAAGACATGCCCTGTCAGAAGAGGAGAACGTGAGCAATCGAGTGTTGGGGAGTTCCATATGGCTGGTTGTCCCCTGGCCCTTTATTTTTGGCCTGTTGGGAGCCGGCCCTCTATGATGACAGCAAATGACAGAGAAAGGAAAGACAGAGAAAGAATACCCTTCAGAGGCAGGCACCACGAACCTTACATCCCCCCGACCCCTTAGGCCTTGTCTCCTACAAGTTCTGACATCTCTCAGCAGTGCACAGGCTGTGGACCAAGCTATAACCAAATGGGACTTGGAAGGATGCTCAGGAGACAAACAACAGAGAGTGTATTCTTCACTGCTTTGGGGGTAGCTCTGTAACTTCTAATCTGAAGCCGCCTTAGTGGCATCTTCATTCAGAATGGTTGTTACTGCTTCTTGTCTAGGAAGAACTGGAGTCATGCCCTGTGGTCACAAAAAGGCAGAATCTAACAATACCATTTTTTTCTTTCTCACAATGTACTAAAACCAAGAGAAACATTGAGCTCTGTTCAGCCCTCCAAGCTTCTGGAATGTGGTTTGTCTCCACTTCAGAAACTACTCCTTTATTCTGCTGCCAGCCATTTTTTCCCTTCAGATTTCTCAGATGCCTGCCAGACACGAGTCTTCGGCGAGCCTTACTGTTAACTCGGGGAACATGTACTAGGTTCTCTGAACAGTCAATAAGGTGCAGGTAATTCACCCCAGAGAAACCGTAAATCAACAGCAGCTCCCTGGGCTCTCTCCATCCTTTCTCTCCAATCTGCCAATCTTCTACACCTCTAACAAGGTGGGTATCCTTCCTATACCCCACACAACGTTTGCAGACGCTGGGGAATGCAGAGCTTGCTGCTAACTTTACGGATCAAACTTACATTTTAGAATTTTGTTATAAATATCTAGGATCGGCCACCTCCAGATCTGCTTCTCTGGAATCGTCAGGTTTTCTCCTGATGCCACACCAACTGGAGCTGTCCTGAAAAGTGCACAGCCTACAGTCCCCTAACCCAAAACACCTTGTGCAGCTACTCTGGATTTTGCTGAGTTCTGTGCTCAGTACATGGAGATTTCCCTGAGTTACTCTTTCCTGTGGAAGAGACATACAGTCCACTTAGTGAGGAAGACTGCCTGGGGATGCAACTCAGGGACAGGGCATGTGCTCAGTACATGGAATGCCCTTGGTTCAATCCCAGAACCCCTACACACACACACACACACACACACACACACACACGCACGCACGCACGCACGCACGCGCACACACACGCACAGAGAGAGAGAGAAAGAAAGAGAGAGAGGGAGAGAGAGAGTGGGTGGGGGAAGGGGAGGTAATGAAAAGCAAAAGAATGCTCTTTTGGTCTGCAGAAAGTTTTCTGTTGTCTTTTAATTTGCTGACCCAAAGAAGAGTCAACAGAGGAGTCCAAGAAAGCAGTAAGAAGGAAATAACCACTAGGGATATACTCCTGAGTCTAGGAAATTTTGTTTAAATTCAGTCTTCTTTCTATTCAACTTTACTGGAGCATAGCTTACAAACAGAAAGTGTAATTCTCTCTCTCTCTCTCTCTCTCTCTCTCTCTCTCTCTCTCTCTCTCTCTGTGTGTGTGTGTGTGTGTGTGTATGCAAGTGTGTGCAAGTATGTGTGCAAGTGCATACATTTGTTTGTGGGCATGCACGCACATTAGTATATATGTCTGCTTGTGCACATGCATACGGAGCCTTGAGCTCCATGCTGGGTGCCTTCAACAGTTTCTTCTCCATGTTGGGTTTCTGAGATAGAGGTTTATTGAACATGGAGCTTGTCTGGCAAAAACTGGCAGGACGTTAAGTCCAAGAAATCCTGCCTCTACCTCCCCAGTGCACACCACCACGCCTAGCTTTTGCATCAGTGGGTGCTGATGATCCAATTTAAGTCCTTGCTCTTTGGCAGGAAGTATTTTATCAATGAATTGTTGAGAACAACAATCTTAAATAATATTAACTCTACTAAGTATTGAAAGGGCCAGAAAACACCTATATACAATATATGTGCCACATGTGAAATATAATTGTATGCATTTTGCATACTAAACAGTAAAATCATAAAAAGCTCTGTTAGTACATATTGTTCGGCTTGAAATTCATAACACTGTACCTTAATACTTTAAAGCAAAGTGATTGTTTGGCTTCCATTTTTTATGAGCCTTGCAAATCATCATTAGCTATTGGTACAAGGACCAACCTCAACCTTGAAAAACAGATACCAATAAATTTACAAATCACTGGTTATTTTGTATTTTAAGAAGTATTTAGATTTACATATTGTATTAATCTGCTCTAATTTTCAACTTGACAAACCTAGAATCACCTTCAAAGAGTGCCTCAGTGAGGAATTATCTAGGTCAGGTTGGCCTGTGAGCATGTCTATGGGGAGCTGTCATGATTAGTTGATGTGGAAAGAGCCAGACCCTATGGGCATCACCATTCCCTTGGCAAGAGATACTGAACAGTACAAGAAAGCAGAAAGTTAGCTGAGAGCAAGCAAGCAAGTGAGGMTGTGTATGTTTTGCTCTTGTCTATGGAAATGATGTGACTATTTACTCGGGTAAAGTAAAGGCAAATAAACATTTATTGCCTAAAGTTGCTTGGTGCTAGGATATTTTGTCACACCCACTGAAAAGGGAACTAGGGCCCTTACAAGTCCTTAGGTGCATTGTCATTTGTCTATGTTCTTCACTATGTCACTTTCTAATTTTAAATCTCATTTATTAGGGGGGAAAGGGGCTTTAGACTGATGGAGTGATGAAAAGATGGAGCATGAAGATCATCTTTCAGATGACTCTGCCACATGTTTTTAAGTGCATGTGATCACTACTGGTTAAGCACTATTAACTTTCAGGATCAAATATTTTGGAAAAGACAAATCACTCTTAAAAATCTTGGAAATCCTCACTATAAATTAATCTGTGGGTCATTACTTAAGTTGTAAAATGGTCTTGTGAGAAAGAACAAAAATAAGAAAAGTCAAAACCATCTCCTAATATGAAACATAAAATAAATAGTTTCCCCCAAAAATAGTAGTAACCCAAGCTGTAGAATAACAACATTAATTCCTTATTAATTATTGGTATCTCCAAAGTCTCATCTTTTTCATTTTGTGGCAATATAAAAATTTACCAACTCTTTGGGGTATAAGTTGTAGTAACAGAAAGGACTAGAATAGACAATTTACTTTGGACTGAGAACCAGACATCTTAAAAAAATACATTTATTGCAATATTTCACTAAAATATTTAATTAAAGCAACGAGTTTAAAAACTAGTTAGTTTAGTGCTTCACACAGACTTGTCTAGGAAGCCACAAAGAGAGATCCTTCTTATCTCTATTTACTTGAATAAAAGAGTCTGTATTTCTCTTGCCCTTTTTCCTTTAGCTTAAAAATAACCCCAATGATAGAAAGAACACAGGAAGTTCAGTAAGAAACCCAAGTGTTGGGTTTATAACTTTGTTCCTGTGTAAGTCAGATTCATAGAATATCTGAACTCCTAGTTTGTACATGGATATATAAAAATCCTCTTTATCTACTCAAAATAGTAAATAAACTTCCCTTAGTCCCAAGTCTCTGGTATGTCCGAGAGATGTTCCTGGCCCTGCCCACCGCTGAGTTCTGTTTTTTCTCCCTTGCTTCCCCTACACCTCATCCCCCTGCCCCATCCCTCTCCCCGTCACCTTTATCACCCAATTCCCTCCCTTCATCTACTTCTGATATCTATTTTATTTCCTCTTCTAAGAAAAAATTAAGTAACCTCTCTTGGGCCCTCTTTACTTGACGTCTTTGGATCTATGGGTTATAATACCATGGGTACTCTGTACTTTATGGCTAATATCCACTTATCAGTGAGTACATACCATTCGTGTTCTTTTGGGTCTATGTTACCTCACTCTGAATGATACTTTTTAGTTCCATCAATTTACCTGAAAAATTCATGATCTCTTTGTTTTTAATAGCTGAGTAATATTCCATTGTGTAAATGAACCACATTTTCTTTATCAGTTGATGGACATCTGGGTTGTTTCTAGTTTCTGGCTACTATGAATAAAGCTGCTATGAACATAGTGGAGCACATGTCCTTGTGGTATGGTGGAGCATCTTTTAGTTATATGCCCAGGGCATGATATAGCTGTGTCATGAGATAGAAATATTTCCAATTTTCTAAGAAACTGTCAAATTAATTTCAATAATGGTTATACAAGTTTGCACTCCCACCAGCAATGAAGGAGTATTCTCCTTGGCCACAACCTTGTCAGCAGGTGTTGTCTCTTGAAATTTTTATCTTTACCATTCTGATGTGTGTAAGATGGAATCTCAGAGTCATTTTGATTTGCATCCTCCTGATAACTAAGGACATCAAACATTTCTTTAAGTATTTCTTGGCCATTCAAGATTCCTCTGTTGAGAATTATCTGTTTAGCTCTGTACCCCATTTTCAATAGGGTTATTTGACTTGTTGGTATCTAACTTCTTGCATTCTTTATTGAGACCTATCCCATGGGCAAAAACCAATCACTGACATTATTCATGATACTCTGTTATGCTTACAGATAGAAGGAGCCTAGCTATCCTAAAACTGTCCTCTAAGAGGCTTCACTCAGCAGCTGATGGAAACAGGTGCAGAGACCCACAGGCAAACATTAGATGGAGCTCAAGGAAGTCTTGTCGAAGAGTTAAGGGAAGGATTGAGGGACTTAAAGAGGATAGAGCCTCCAGTTGAGCCAACACCATTTGTTGAAAAGGCTATCTTTTTTTCCACTGGATGTTTTCAGCTCCTTTGTTGAAGATCAATTGGCCATAGATGTGTGGGTTCAATTCTGGGTCTTCAATCCTATTCCATTGATCCACCTCCCT
>BDUI01000004.1:2821628-2851509 GCA_002335545.1 Apodemus speciosus
CCCAGGTTCTGGAAAGACCCATTGCAGCAGTGTAGGAGAATACAAAAACAGGGATGTGGGAAGGGGTGAATAGGGGGATGGGGGGGGGAGGAGAGGTAGAAAGACATGTGGGACATTGGGGGGGCGGGGAAACCAGGAAAAGGGGAAATGAAATATAAATAAAGAATATATCCAATAAAAAAAAAGAAAAAAATTGCTCTTAAGTGAAAAATAATTAGTCAAATAAGATGAAATCGCAGCTATTTGATGGCTGTTTTATGCTATGACAAGTACTTCAAAATGGAGGTTGCTGGTTCTGGTAGCACTTGGCAGCTAGGAAAAACATATGCTAAAGAGACAGAGGCAGGAGGGTTATCACAAGTTGGAGGCTTGCAAGGATTTCACATTGGGTCAGCAAGATGGCTTCGCTGGTAAGGGTGTTGGCAGCCAAACATGAAAACTTGAGTTCACCACACTGTGAAAGGAGAGAACTGTGTTTTGAAACTTGCTCCATGACCTCCACATGTAGCCATAGACAGAAAGACAGACAGACAGACAGACAGACAGACAGACAGACAGACAGACAGACACACACACACACACACACACACACACACACACACACTGTAATAACAGTGTTAAACAGAATAAAACATCTCTACATGTGATTTATAAATAGAATAAAATACAGGCCAGGAGAGCTATTAATAAATCTATTTCCTGTGTTTCTTCCTCTTGAAACTCAAAACAGAGTGGCCTGCTTCTTGCCCACATCAAAGCAAGCCAGTGGACGGAGGATGAGAACAGCGAAGGCTCCAGTCGGAATCTCTCGCCCGCCTCGTGCCTGAATGCAGTCTACACGAATGGTCTCTGAATGAGCAACAAACATAGAAAACCAGAAACAGGACAGGAAGATAAACCCACAAGAGAAGACAGCCACGACACTAACACATCCACTTCCAGTTTCCCTTCAGACAGTTCTTTTCCCAGGCGAGCACAGTAAGTTTTCAAGGCATGCGTCTTGGTTGTGGCAGAAACAGATTGGCGAGCGATCTCTTCCTTTAGAAAATGCGAACCTCCAACACAAATGACATAAGTTTTCAAATAGCATGCCTGGGACAAATAAAAAAGTCATCCAAATAAAGAAGGAATGAATTGAAAACAAGAGAGTGGTGTCCTGCAGAGGCAGGTGAGCAGTTTGAGGGCAGTGACCATATAAGCCGACTCACCGGGTCTCAGCATTTTTACTGTAACTATCTGCCAAGCTATGCAAGAAGTCAAACACCAAAGGGAGAATAACAATCCTGAGGACTGAGACGGGATTGAAAAAAAACCATTGTAAACAGAAAGGTCTCACCCCTGAAAAGAAATTAATAAGGCCAAAGACAAGAGGAAGAGAGAAAAACTGAAGTGTCCACACAGGTTGAGAGTCAAGAAAAAAGAAAAAATGTGGGAGAAAGGGACAGGGTTCCTGGCCATGCCAAGTCACTGAGAGGATTTTAAACCAAGTTTTGTTCCTTACTATTAATGGAATTCCCAGGCAAATCCTTGGGGGGTTGCAGTGATAATTCAAACCACTTTCCAATTATTTTTGTTGTCATTTATTCATTTATTTCACAAATATTTACTGACAGAGTATCTCGGGACATTTTTTTTATTGCTACTGACTTTGGTAGAAGGGGGGTCTCTATGGTAAAAGAAAAGTTACTAAAACACAACAACTCCATAACAGGATAACCATATTTCAGTACTTTGCCTTCTTTTCCTTGAGAACATCTGTTGATGGAGCATGTGATATCGCCAGTATGGAAAAACACACACAAAGTCCAAAGCAGAAATCCACTTCTGGGTGTATGTCCAGTGAAAAAAAATCAGTATACTGAGAAGACTCTTCTCTGTTCTGTGCATGGCGCCATTATCCATAATGGACAGGATATGGAATAGACTAAAGTGCCCATCAGTGCATAGGCTGAGGAAAATGCCATGCAGGGACACCAGGCTACTTATCCTCCCAGAGGATATTCTATCACTCACCTTAACGTGGATATCCTGGAAGACACAGTGCTTAGTGACAAGAGCCATACACACAAACACCAACCCTGATCTTGCCTTTATGTGGAAGTCAAAAGAAAATGTCAGTTTGACAGCTGAGAACAGAACAGATGAAACAGGATGCCAGGGATGAAACAGGACAACCTAATAAAATGGCATTTTCTTTCACTCAAGCAGGATAGAATTCCTGACTATCGTACAAGATAGTAACTGTAACTACTAATAATGTTTAGACCTGGTTGCTTTAAAGCAGATCTTAGTTATGAAGTGTTTGGGGTAACATAGGAGGCCACATTTCACAAAGGATATAGACATCGATACCCTGCTGGTATTCTGAAAACACACGCTGGCTTCTTGGTTTTACCTTATAAACTTCTGGAACACAGTGGCACAGATTGGAACTGCCCGTTCCCTGGATAGCTTTTTCCCACAGCTAGCAGTGATGCTGTCCCATTCTCTAAAGGTTAAAACAAAACATCACCAGCCCTCCTGGATCACTCACAATTTGTGATTAAGTACAACCAAATTCCAAACGCTGTTTGCCTGACAAATGTCTTCCACCCAGACGCACAACCTTCAAACCTGCCAACAACAGTAACCCAAGGCTGCTTCCATTACAAATTTGGTCTTTGCTTTAGAAAAAAATCCCTCTGATGTGTCCCAAGATAATGACCCACATAAAGTACTCTCCATGATTAGTAATGGCATTTGCTACATAAAGGGTGCCAGGGAGAGAGGCATGGGGCTGACCATGGCCCACAGGGACAGAAACTTCTCCTGTGAACAGAATGCCTGACAGCTCATTCTTCGAGCTCTTCCGGGGATCTGGGATGGTGAATATGATGTCTTTTCAAAACAATCCACTAAATGCTTTTAGATCCCGTCTTCTGATTGTGGCTGGCCTATATATTTTTGGCAGCATTACTGCCCTACGGGCCTCACTATGACAGGCAGTTAAGGTCCTCAGTTAAGATGAATTTTGAAAAAGCCTAGATAAGCAGACTAATTTCCTACAAAGTATGTTCCTCTGATCTTGAAAATGCTAAGGGGACCATGTCAGTGAATTATTTTGAACAAGGGAAATTTCGCCTTCTAAAGACCACGGGCAAACAACTCATTCCCAGATGTTGTGTTACATGCCAGAGGGGGCACACCTTACAGGCAGGAAGAATGGCTGTGTACTGGGGCTGGGTGGAAAGGCAAACTAAGTACACTGTGTGTCCTGTGCAGACAATGACTGGCTTGTCATACCTGTGGTTGTCACAAATAAGATAACGTACAATGTCTACCTTGGATTAGGATGTCCTCCTGGGGGATAATGAGCTTGTGTATACATATAATACAGTATTAAAGTAAAAGTATATTCTGACCACTTCTCAGGTCTGGTAAAGAAATGAAAAGGACACCAAAACGTCTCGGCTTATAGCCTCATTTTGAAACCAGAACATCTGTAATTATCTCCAATGGTACTTGAAATCGTATGTCTTCTATCAAATATTCCAAACACGACTTTGATGATAACAAACATAAGAAAGAATAAGTAATAAGTAATGTCTGAAATACTTAACTTTCTAGAAAATTCAGATCCCTGGGTTCCTTGGCAGATAAACAGTTAAACTGTGTTTTGGGAAATAAAATGAACTTTAGCTATTGTTTCAGAAACAAAGAAAGAAAGGGCAACAGGTCCAAAGAAACACCAGCGCTGACRCAAAGAATAGCATATACACTAGCACTGGCCTCTCAGTCACTGAAGAGAGGCTAAGTCACCCATAGATAAGAGGCTCAAATAGGCAGAGGGGGATAAACCCTTACACGATGGGCACACCTGGGCACACCTGGCTGTTTCTGCACATTTACTGTCTTTAGTCTTCATGACAACCTTCCAACACAGGATGACTGGCAGTATATGAAACTGGGGTCTCTTGGTGAGCAGAGGTGAGACTCATCCAGGTCATAGCTAACAAAGCACCAGCTCATTTCAACACACAATGGCGCCCTCTGGATGGTCGAACCTTGCCACACCCCTACTGTTGACAAGACATCGCTACTTCTAATCGGTCTAATTTTGGCTGTTAAGTGGTTAAGACACTTACCAGCAGACGGCAAGGCTGTCGCTAGATCACATACCTGTAGTGGAGTCAATGGTGAAGAGAGACGACTGGTCTCCTGGGATGAGTTCATAAGCCACTGTTCCAAATAGTCCAGAATCTCTGTCACTGGCAAGAACGTTGATGATCTCAGTTCCCGGTGGGGTCTGGCCACTGATGCTTGTCACATAGGTTGATGGATTGAAGACAGGGTAATTATCATTCACATCATCCACTTCCACCCGGACAAAAGCTTGGGCACTAAGACCACCCTGTGAGATGAACAAGCCGTGATTACAAGTGGGCTTCTGTGGACACTGGAATCCGATAGAATTAACAATAATCCCCAAACAGACTTTGAAACAACAAAGTATAGTGTGGTATGGTGTGGTGCTTGTGGGGGGGAGGGAGGTGTTACTGAGATAAAATTACTAACAATGACCCTAAAACAGATGTCTGAACCAACAGAACACATATACCCATATAAATATATCTTGGTTTGCTCCTGAGTTATGAACTCCCATACATTATTATAGTTAAGAAAATCTCATTAGGAAATAATGTGAGGAAGGGCAGCTATGGAAGGGAGCTAGACTGGTGTTATCCAGCCAAACAATGCTTCATAAGCAGGTAAAATTCTTAGTACCCACAAGTTGAAACCCATACCTGGCACCATTATTGGGGCCAAGAACCTGCGGTTAGATTGTCTATAGGTCCTAAAGGAGAAACCTCTACCATTACTTTGCTAAATTAGTATAGCATTAAATTGACTCCTGATGACTTATTGTTACACCCAAAGATCAGTGCACCTAAACCTCATCCAAGAAGCTACTTTCGCAGTAGACAGGGATTAGCACAGAAAAGCCACACTGGTCAAGCTGTAGAAATGCTTACCTCTACTCTAAATGCATCTATATCACATACCCCCCTCCCAAGGCTCAGAGATCACTGTAGAAGAGTAGGCAGAAACATTATCTTAAGAGACAGAGACCATGGATGATAACAACAAAGTGAGGTTTTACAGACACAACCAAGCATTTAGACATATGAATTCACAGAGGCTGTGAAGGTATACACAAAACTATGTAAGCTCAGTCCAGCATGGAGAGGGGATGTGAGCATGGAGCCCCGCCCCTAGCTGTGTAGCTATTAATAACTGATAGCTTCTGGGAGAGAAAGAGTAAGTATTCCTAAAAGTGCAGGCCCTGGAAGTTTGACCTACTCCAGTGAAAGGTTACATATCCCAGGGAACATGAGCAGAACAAACTGTACTTAATGGTTTTGGAGTTTGGTTTCTAAGAGGACACAAAGTTGTGTGGATAGGAAAGGTAGAGGAAGGGGGTGGGTCTGGGAAGCGTTGGGGTATATATGTTCAAAATATATTATACGAAATTCTCAAAGAAATGATAAAGAGGGGTATGTTCCCTCCAAGGTCGCATGGCTCGGGAATTCTGAGACTTCCTGGTGTTAGAAAGGTTAAACAGCGCGTAAAGCAGCGGGAGGTGCATCTCAGACTGTTTATTTCATGTTGGCTCCATCTGAAACCAAAGGGGAAGGAACGAATAAAATTGAGGAAAATCATCTCCTTGGATTTTCCGTTTTGAAGGAAAACATCTGTTCTTGCTTCCCGACACCATTTTCCATTTCTATCTGGCACATTTTGAGACTTTCAGATCTGACAAAAGTCCTTGG
The DNA here is from genome assembly GCA_002335545.1 of Apodemus speciosus. Classification (NCBI taxonomy): domain Eukaryota; kingdom Metazoa; phylum Chordata; class Mammalia; order Rodentia; family Muridae; genus Apodemus; species Apodemus speciosus. Next base: position 2,827,439 of record BDUI01000004.1, read on the forward strand.
AAAGTCACAGCCATGTAGGAGAGGAGGATAGCTCACTCACTTTTCCCCCCACCCCACCCCGCCCCACCCCCAGGCTCCTTTTCTTCTCTTTACTGCCTTTCTCACTGACAGAGGAAGGCATCAAGAAGAATGGAAAGGGAAGGACAGCTAAGAAGGCTTGGAAAGAGAAACGGGCTATGCCACCACACCACTCGGAACCCAGGTGGAGGGGGCAGCCTGGGAAAGGAATCACGACAGGTAACTTGATCATGAATCCAGAAACGGCTCTCACGGCTGTCCCATGTATGCCACCCTTTGGGGATTAAAAGGGATTGAGAAATCCATGGTTAGATATAATGTGATTTTCCCATGTTCTGAGTTGAATGAAGTGCCAAACTTCCACCAGTTACTCTTTAGGACAGGAAAAAACAAAATAGATGACTGGGACCATAATGAAAGTAATAATGCATTCAGCGACCCGTCTGTATGCTGATCCAGAGGGGCCTCCATCACTGGGAAAGCCAGGCAACCCAGAGGAGTCGAGAGAGGTGTGGAGTTGGGGCTGCGGACCTGCAAACAGTCGGAAATATACTTGACATCTGGCGCAGAGCCTACAAGGACTCCCGGTGGCCTGGCTTCGTGGCTTTGTTTCCCCTGTTTTCTCTCCTAACATATTTCTTCCCAAGCTTGATCAGTGTCTTAGGTTGAAAGAAGGACTGAGAAAGCAGGTAGGCAGAATAATGAAAAGAGAGGATACAAGAAGAAGAAAATAACACAGCCAGCACCAGAAAACCCTCTATAACAAAGGTCTTGATTCACTGAGGAGCCTCATAATGAAATCCTGTAAAAACAATCAAGTGTTGGCTGGACAACAGAGGGCTTTAGCTTATTGTCAAAGAACAAGGCATCTTCTGGAGGCAGAGTATGAGTTGTCAGTGTCTCACGTGTATCAACTCAGTGAGCACCTGCTGAATTCTTCAGGTGGAGAATTTCCTCCTACCATAACCAACTATGAATTCTTTTGATGTATTCACACGTATTTCTTCTCCTTACGTTGTTACAATCTCACTTTTTCTGGTTTCCATGTCTTTCTTCCTACTTCAATAAGAAACTAAGGTACAGAGATGCCCAGAGACCAGCTCTGAGTAAAGACTGTAGGTCTGTGAACATGGAGTTCATGTATCAGTCTCCATGACTTTGTCTGTCTTGGAGTGAAGTTACAATCAGATGGCTACAGTCATGCTAAGCTGTGGGCCTGCATTCACTCTTCCTGGATCACAGGACTCTCTTTGGGAGGAGCTTGTTGGGAAATCAGCATCCCACAATACAGATCAGGAGGAAAGCTAGCCTAAGCAGTTAATTCACTTCCCAAGACTCTATAATAGCCTGCTGTCCAGCTCATAGAGACATCTCATAATACCAGTCAGAAGAGACTCTGAGGCATAACCGCTCAGGAGAGAGTGTATTAGATTCCTGGCAATTAGAAACTGTATTTTCTTAAAGCTTCAAAGTTGAGGGATAACTGTTTACACAGCAATGTGTACCTGCTGCCCTAATCACTGTATTAGATTTCTCAACTTTATCCCCGACTTCCACAAATAAGTCATGGAGTACTTTAATATATTTTGATGATTTCATTCATAAGGCTATGGTAAGAAATACCTGAATAATCTACCTGAATGCCAATCTCTTCAAGTTACAATGGAGAAAATACAAGCCCTTTTTTAAAGTTCTAAGCTTGAAATCATCTACTGTAGGAGTTTTAGAAGGCTATTGAAGACAATCAGTATATATGGAAAATTTTCTTTCATTATTTCTACTCTGGCAATTGTCTATTTTCTTTTCTCTTTGTTCTTGCATCTTGTGACTATTAAATAGTAGAGTATTAATATTTGTCCTTCACAACTCTTAGCTCTACTGAGCTGTGGTTTACTTCTTAGTCAGCTAAGGCAGAACATTCAAGCCTAGATTTCATGCACAAAGGTGATAAGAAATGAGTCCCTATCTTACTAAAGAAAGGTCAGTATGCTGGTTATCACCAAAGCCAAGCAAGGCAACACTCAAAGAATATTTTCATATTAACTGTGAGACTGAATAAAATAGAAATTAATAGATTTAGAACCCAAGATGTGGTACACATATAATTGTTCTGATAAAATCAGATTTCTGAGAAAGGTAGGAAGGAGAAAATGAAGAAAGTTGAAAACTGAAGGAGAAAGAGCTAGTTCAAATCTATTTGCTATGGAATATGGGAAAAGGAAAATGGTTTCCTTAGAAGGTATAAGAAAATAAAAGGAGTTTGGTTCCAAATGGGGAAAGTTACCATTATGTCATGTTTGCTGTGGGAGTCATCCAAGGGAAATGAGAAATTCAGCCACACAGGAAGAAAGGCCTCTACAGGAAGGGGTCTACTATGCTAGAGCAGGCTGGGTACATGGACCCTGAGGCTCAAAGAGATTTGCCTCTGATGATGTGATTCTTTAACACATAAGCAGGCAAAGAGCACAAGCCGATAAACAGGTAAGGGAGGAGACTGAATGGCTAGAAGGAGGGAAGGTTCCTCTCAAATATCACTGGTTATTGTTGTTGTTGTTGTTGTTGTTGTTGTTTTTTAAAACAGAAAAGGCAGAGTTTAGACAGAGCTTGGATTTACCAAATAGTTTCCAGGGAAGGGAATCTGTACCAGAGTGACTAATAACATGTAATATTTCAGTGACCTTACTGGGAAGGAATTCCTGTCTGCATTGGAACCACTGAGCTAAGTGACAAGGGAGATAAAAATGCTTATCAGAAGGTAATGTGCTTGGAATCAAGATTTCAGAGAAAGTGATGATCCTTGCAAATGAGAAATCAAAGAAGGAGGAGGCTTGTGTTGGGTGGCTCTGCTGAAATCTCAAAAACATGGTAAGGAACATTGGTTGATGGATTCGGATGCTGAAAGTCCTACAAATGGCCACATGTTTAAGGCTTAGTGTCTGACGTGATGCTTTTTTGCTGTAGTGATGGGTATAGCTGACTAGCACAGGTACAAAAGTCTTAAGTGATTGGGAGTTTAAAAAAGCATGGGACAAACAGAGGTCTCTGCACTACATTCTTGAAGTAGGAGCTCCAAGATTGAATTGGTTTTCAGTGGAGAAAGGAATTCAAATGGCTTAGAAATTGTGGTGGTTTGAATGGGCCCCCATATGTTTGAATACTTGGACTCCAGGTAATGGAACTCTTTGAGAAGTCTCAGAAGATGTGTCCTTGTTGGAAGAAGTGTTACTGGTGTTGGACTTTGAGGTTTCAAAAGCTCATACCATTCCCAGTTAGCTCTCTAGCCCTGACACTTGTGGATGAAGATATGAGCTCTCAGCTACTGATCTAGCGACATGCCTGTTAGCCTGCTTCCAACGCTCTCTGCCATGATGATCATGGACTCTAACCCTATCAAACCAAGAGCCCAAATTAAATGCTTTTTATATAAATTGCCTTGGTCATGGTATCATATCACCATTGAATAGTAACTAAGTAGCTAATAGAACAATAAGACAGAAAGGTAGCCATCTAACCACCTTCAGACTGCAATTACTGCATTTCTTAGCCTTACAGAGTAGGAAGGATCAGTATTTCCCAGCATATAGGCTATTTTCCATCACAGGGAGAAGATAAAAGAACCAGAGACCAAATGGAGTTTGTGAAGAATTTGCTGAGTAACAATAAATGAGTTTGAAAAGAGAAATGGTTAATGGGGTATTGATTCAAGTTAAAAGTTGAACTGAACAGGTTGGGTGAGAAGGTTGCTAATGGCCACAGGAAAGTTTACGTTTTAGAAGATGAAAACAAAGAAGAATGCTGTTAAGACGTATCAGATTCAATCCTTGTAATATATGAATAAATGGCTGGAAGGACATTTTAAGTTTGTCCCCAAGACCTTAACTGGCACACTGTGTAAGGGTTAAGATAAATTGAGCAATAATCAGTGAAACAGAAGACTAGAATAAGAAACTGAGTATGGGGGTAGAGATGGGAAGTCACTTGCACTCACATGCACATACACATAGACACACACACACAATACACATACACACACACATATATAATATTATATATATAAATTATATATATAATATACATATATAAATTATATATATTATATATATATATATATATATATATATATATATATATATATATATAAAACAAATACAACAGGATAATGTAGGCCAGTAGAACAGAAACAAATGCCCCTTTATTCAGAAAGCCYGTGTTTGGGATTCCACCTGCATTATATACACCACAGATGCCAACTTCAACAGCCAGCTCTTATCATGAAGACACAGCGTGGTGAGGAGCTAAGCCAATTTACTCTCTAGAGTGTGTGTCTGTCAAAATCCTTCTTTAAGCCTAAAAGGGGGAGATGGAGTAGAAATCTTTTTATTTTCCAGACATACGTTTCAGCTATAGAATTCAGGATGTAGCAAAAGTGCGGAGAGAATGATAAACACATGCCAGAAACTGAGGGCTTTGTCTGTGAAAATGTATCAGGGAAAGAAATACAAAGCTTAGACAGAAGGATGAGATAATTAAATTGTGGAGCTAAATCCTAGACAATAACTTGAATGCCAATCCAATTAAGTGGTTCCATTATATAATTTCATAGCATCCTCTGTGTGAGAGATAAATAGCAGGCACTGCGGCAGCAGGAATAGGGTGTTTTAGATGTGGTGTCAGGAGAGGCAACTGGGCTAAGACCATATATTGACAGTCATCACAGAGATGAATGGAGCAGGCGCGGAGATGAGCAGAACATCTAGTGCACTTCATAAGAGAAATTATTCTATCAATAGATGAAAACCTCTTAGGAACCACCTGCAAATGGATTCTCAGCAATTTTCTGCCAAGGACACTCGGGTCATTTATTACAAAAGTAAAGAATCCAAGGGAAAACTACAGATTGTGGGAATGATTCTAAATAGCTGAAGGACGTGTGCCAAGGCTGTTTATTCTTTAAATAAATTCATTATGGCTGGAATCCCCCACAGCTTGAACCTAAGATCCTTTACCTGACTTAATTATCCTGTGAATGCAGTCTAGGTTATTTTTCAGGGGCTACCTATTTTGTCACTGACAATTTTTATCTCCATCTTTACCAACCTTGTTGATGACCTGGTTTGGAGCAATTTATGCTGCTAATCAACACTGCCCTGAGTGTTTGTGAAAGATGTAGTGTTCACCCTGTAGGAACTCAGAGCTTATCTATCACAGGACTTCATAAACATTATGCAGTAACACAGGCCAATCTGACATATGCACATGTGTATATCTGCTCACACACATAGGTATATGTATAACATGTATATATTATATGTGTGCGGACATTCTGGCAGACACTCACATACTGCACCGATAGTGCTGAGGGCCGAGGTAATCCAAGGCTTTCCCTGATGTTCTGATATGTAAAGAAGAAACTTGTTTCCTTAGCTGAAGCCAGGAACATGCTTGGAAGTGACAAGAATAGCCAGGCCCTGGGAGCTTTTCCCTGAGGTCCTGATGTGTGGAGAAGGAACAGTTCCTCTTCTAAAGGAAGAATGTGCTTGGCAGGGCTGGTGAGGGTCTGTGGCTGCTCCATGGAGTAGCTGCTCAGATCCTGAGAACCCACCTCTCCCCATCAGTCCCAAGGCTGCTCTGTGATAGGTCTCTGACACCCTTGAGATATCCTTGTTTCCTGTGCTACATTCTTTGATTAACTTCACACTAGCTTCTCCCATTGTGTGATAGCTTCTGATGACTACCCCCCATCTTGTCTCTGGAAATCAGATGGGATATCTTATACTTCTTAATAAGCTTACTTACATGAGCTGTCAGCTTGTACAAGATCTTCTGATGCCAAACGGTCCTGTCTTCTTTATCTTCCCATCTCCTGTCCCTCCCACTTTGGATCCTATCACTGAGAAAGGACGAGCTAGTCCAGTCAACCAATGGTGCTGGTTGACTACACACTCTGAAGCATGCGTGAGTGTGTAGACAGTTTCAGCCCTAAGCTGGGTCAAGATCTGGAAGCTGTTAGAAGCCTAATAGCTTTGATGAGCTACTTCCAACCATGAGAAGCTAAAAGGACTTAGAAGGCAGACTCTGTCCCACATCTTGACCAAGAAGAAATGTATCCTGAGACTATAGATTGGTCCTTTTAGGGGATGAATAATTAAATGACAAAGACACTTGTTTATGTCATGAACTCAAGATCCACAAAGTCAGAAAAGCTATCTGGAATAAGGCAGAGCTTTGTGATGGAGCTGTGAGGCACGATGCTCTCTAGGCTGTGGTGATGACTCAAGGTAATGGACACCCAGTGACCTTGGGTGGGGCGCATGTGACTCTCATTGTAGACATTTCTATCTCTACACAGATGTTTGCTTCTTTGTCTGACCACCAACACCTAGGAGGAAGTCAAATTAACCTTAAAGGTCAGAAAGGCCACCAGATGAGAACCTGGGAGACACAAGAAACTAGTTTCTGGCCATCTCCATGACAGTGCAATGAACCAGAACACACTCACGTGAAGCAAGCTATTCACACAGGGGACTGGCCTCATATCTGGCCTGGGCTAACAAATGCCTATCACTATGCTTAAGCACCATCAACACCTATGGAAGCCACTGGAAGCAAAGATTCAGACAACCACCATGTTTCCCGATGTGGTTTCTCCTCTGAGAAAGAAAGCAGCAATTAGTAAGTAAAGACAGGTTTCCACTTAAGTCTCACTCCATCACCCGGTGTTCTGGCAGCCCTGGCTCTGAGCCACGGGCTACACAAATCTTGCATGAAAAGGGAAAGGACCTAGAGGGTGTCTTCTATAGAGCCCCATCCTTCTCCAAATGAATAATGAATGTGGGACAGCCAAAACCCCCTAGGTCAGAGAAGAAAAGACAGAAGCAACTCAAGGGGGAAACAAGAGTAAGAGAAAGAAGTGGCCAACGTTGACCAGCAGCAAGCAAGATGGTCAGGGGATATACCCTGAAGTCCACTCCTGGAGGGGACTAGCATGACGGTCACAAAGGAGGGGGCATGACCACCTTTAAACATGTGCTCACCCTTTCAAGGAAAGGGAAGGTGAAGACGGCTCGTGCCCAGTCCCCTGTGTAAATAGATTGCTTCATGTGAGTGTATTCTGGCTCAAAGTATATGTGTTGTTGTACTATCATGGAAATGGCCAGAAACTAGTTTCTTGTGTCTCTCAGGCACCCATCTGGTGGCCACTCTGACCTTCAAGTTTAATTTGACTTCCTCCTAGGTGTTGGTAGCCAGACAAAGAAGCAAACATCTGTGCAGAGATAGAAATGTCTACAATGAGAGACGCGTGCACCCCACCAAAGGCCACTGGGTGTCCACGGAACCCAAGGCCACTGGGTGTCCATAGAACCTAAGGCTACTGGGTGTCCACAGAACCCAAGGTCACTGGGTGTCCACAGAACCCAAGGTCACTGGGTGTCCACGGAGCCTAAGGTCACTGGGTGTCCACAGAACCCAAGGCCACTGGGTGTCCACGGAGCCTAAGGTCACTGGGTGTCCACGGAACCTGACTTTTGCTTGAGATGGTGGTAAAGGTAAGTACATTATAATTACGAAAATAATTACGTATTTACATAAAGTAAAAACAAGTGAAGCCCAGGAAGAGCTCATGTACAGGATCTCATTTACATGGGAAATACAGAAATCAGTTCATAAGAGACGGGCCGGACGCTGTTTACAAACGGTTGAGAGGCATGAGAGGAATGGGGAAGAGATGTGACAAGGCTTACCACTGGGGTACAAGCTAGAGTTGGGCAGAAGAAGGCACCTCTGGTGTGCTTTACACAGATGAGTGGCTGTAGACGATGTTAATAAGAAGGCACCTCTGGTGTGCTTTACACAGATGAGTGGCTGTAGACGATGTTACTATAGGACATATTTCATAAAGCCGGAATACAATGTAGAAAATATCTGATACTTTATTAATATGTATATTGTTATAATTCATGTTTCAGATGTTAAAATACGTTTAGTTCGAAAAAGTATTAGTAGAGAGGCTATTTGTAATACCCTAAAACGGGACATCCACTGTAGAACATATAAAATTATGATTCATTCACTGTGTACTATAGATCCATAAGAATGAGGAGATTGCAGTCACATGAACAGTATAAAAGATGGTCCCAAGCAATGCTCAGCAAAGAACATGGAAACACATGTCTGCTTCCAGTCAGTGGAAGCTAAAGAGCCAGCGCGCTGTTAGAATTGGTTGGAGAGATGTCTCAGGACTACTGGCTGCTCTTCAAAGGACCAGCATCTGTGTCCACCCACACGGCAGCTCACAACCATCCGCAACTACATACAGATTTAGGGGGACCCAATGTTCTATGCCCTCTTCTGGCCTCTGTAGGGATAAGACATGCACAGAAACACAGACAGACATGCAGGCAGAACAGCCACACACATAAAATAAAATTTTAAAAAGTTTAAAAAATTATAAGGTTGGCAGTGTCTTGAATCTGTCAAACATATAAGATCAAAAAGTTTATATTCAAAAAAGGAAATAAAAAGCATTTGTCACCTTTGGAATTAGTCAGAGCATCAAATGGTCAATTCTAAAAACTGAAGAGGGAAGGAGGGAGAGAGAGTGGGAGGGAAAGGAGGGAGGGAGAGAAGAAGGGAGGGAGGGAGGCAAAGAGAGATTGTCTTCCCCTTTGCATTTGAAATATTTTTCAGGGTAATAAATGGTTGACGTAATAACATTAGTGCTGAAGTGGCTCATATAGTAAATGCAAAAGGAATAATAGACTTAGGGAAAAGCCATTCTGCTGACACGATAGGAAATACACGGCACTAAAACCTGAAACCACTCACAGGCTCCTGTGCTGAATGCCAATGTATAGGGAATAGTGAAGATAAAAGAGCAAATTAAAACAATCCAAAGAATGCAATCAACCACATTCGGCATGTGGAAAATATGCGGAACAAGTGACCTGATGTTTAAAATGCCACAGGAAGGGTAAGACCAGGGTTAGAACTTGGGGGTTATATAAATCAAATTAATGTGCGGTTTCCCTTGAATGTGAATCCAAGCATACCAATTATTAAAAGATATAATTAGATCATCCAGAACCTTTAGCACCTTTAGTGTGGATATTAGACAATCAAAGATTGGTCCAACATGTATGGTAGCTATACTTTAAAGTCATTATCCATTAGAAATATTTATTGATGACAAGATAGCACTTGGTATTAGAGGGGAGTGGTGGTGAAGTGACACGTGGTGAGCTAACACCAGCAGACATGGTCATGCTTTCTCGTGTTCACTGAGGCTCTCTTCTGAGGGTGTTTGGTGGTTTGTGCCGAAAGACTTACCCCATCCTTAGCTTTCACCAGCAGATCAAAGGTGTCCGGATCCCTTTCCCTGTCTATGTCTTGGGACACACAGATGCGGCCATCCTGTGGGTCGATCTGGAATGCCGGAGGTGCTTCATAGCTTTGGAATCCATCATAAAGAGAATACTCGACTAAGCCGTAGAGCCCTGCATCTGCATCCGAGGCTTTTACCTGTAAGACGGGAGAGCGGTTAGGGAAACTGCACATGGCGCCGGAACATTAGCTAAGCATGAATCGTGATGCTTTGCACAGCCGAGCAGATAACAAGGTTGCTCAGAAAGCAGAGCTTGGGATTAGCTCTCTCCTCTCCTGCTTCCCTGCCTGACAAGTCTTGGGCCTTTCCTTTTCCATTGGAGAACTCTCCTTTTCAGCTTCTTGGCCCACTCTAATGAATAGGTCAAGGTCTCAGGGTCCAGCCCCACACGCTCTTACTTCCTTTCACTCTATCTGAGTGATTTTGTCTACACACAAACATTCATATGGCTACAAAAACCTACAAGACATCTGCTCTTTCCCTCAGTGTGTCAACCCAGTTTGGAAGCAGCAACATGAACACAAACAAAAAAAGCCAGGCAGTAAGGAGTGTAATTTCCTCCTTACACCAATGTCAATTTAAAATCCAACCGAGAGTTGGGAGACTAGGTTTCCACCTGGAAGGATGTGCCAGTCAGAGCCCTGCAGAGCTATGCCACTAGCTACTAGCTATGCACCTCTTGTCCAGGGTGTACACAGGGACGAAATGCCAGCTACCTTTTGCTCATTAAAGCAGATGCATGGCCACATGGCTGTGACTGCTCAGGGAAGTGTGCTCGTTCTTATTCCATACATGATATTTTTGTTGGCAGTCTTGTGGTCAGCCCAACTAGAACTACGAAAACATTTATTTTAACTAACTACATTACACATACCGTAGACCCTCTTCACCCAAGGGGATGAAGGCCAAACTCCACAGTGAATGCCTGAAACCACACGGTGCCAAATGTTAGGCTCTTCCCTATATGTGCAAGACAGTGATCATGCAGTGCAATAGGGAATTAACAATAATAACCAATAACCAAGTGGAGAAGATACTCTGTGGTCAAGGAGATGATTCATTGCCCTTGGGTAGAAGGAAAACAACCAAGATTCCATTACATATACTAAGAATAAGAATATTTATTTCTAGAATTTTCCATTAACATTTACAGACCAGCTGACCAGAGGTATGTAAAATTACAGAAAAGGAAACCACAGATAAAGAGAGAGAAGCTTCGGGTAATGAAACACACAGCAGACTATGTAAAATGCCAAACTCCTAAACCTGCGGGCTCATGATTAATTCCTTTGATTGTTTTTAACCCAGTTAATAGCAGCAGTGAGCATCTAAACAGCACTTATCATAAAGGAGGCATTTTTCATCAGTGCAAGTATTCATTTGATCCCTTGATTGCCACCGTTCTCAAATGATACTTCACATACACACAACCCCTAGCAGGTTCCATAAGCAGTTCACCATCCGCCTACCCTTTTCAACAAGCTGTCTTGAGTGGATAAATGACATGGGACCTCGGAGGTCTGAGTAGCATACTCCAGTGTTTCTCACAAGAACCCATCCAGCATCCTACTTAAAATTCAGAGAACAGGTTCCATGACTACGGGCTACCTGGCCCCCTTGCCAATGATGCCCAAGTACAAGGAACACTTCTTTCTGTTCTTCCTTCCTTCCTTCCTTCCTTCCTTTCTTCCTCCCTCCCTCCCTTCAGCCCTTCCTCCGTCCTTCCCTCTCTCTCCCTCCCTCTCTTTCTTCCTTTCTTTCTCTTTCTTTCTCTTCCTTCCTTCCTTTCTATCCTTCACATCATTTGTCTCTCGCTTTCTGGCAAAATCCTTCCTCTTCTGCAACCAGCTAACTCATTTATTAGTCTTTCTTTTCACTAGCTGGATGGAATCAGAAAACCCACAAAGTCCCCCGCTACAAAGGATTCATATCCAAACCCATTCGGTCTGTTCCATGATGATGGCTTTTTATAACTGAGTAACCTCTGGTTCCCAAAAACAGCAAATGCACCCTCTAAGGCCATGTGGTCTTCTCGGTAATTTGGGCTGTGTTAGAAGACAAATGCAACAGACGGAATTCTAAAATCCATTCTCGGCCTTTAATAGCATGTATGACCAAGTATTTTGGCTCATATGAAAACATGTTCCCTGTTTCCACTTTACGGCTTTTTCTCATGGGGACTTCTGGCAGAGAAAAATTTAAGGGATCCAAAGCCAGAAAGAGTACTGGACTCTTGTGTTAATGGTTCGGAATTGGAGCTCAGAACCATAAAATGAGACAGTGCACCTCTCTGCTCTCTTCTACCCCCCTAGAAATACTTACCTCTTGTTCTAGCAACACAACCAACCTCTGGTAATGAATCTTGGTTGCCTAGAATTACATTACACTTTTTATGGGGTTTGCGATGCCCAGTACCTATTGACTGGTGGGGGTGGGGGTAGATAATTTGAAAACCAGAAAACAAAGCTGTTTCCCCAGCACCTCAGGAAGAACCCTTGATGAGTTAGGAAGTGAGGAAGCATGCCTCTCTGGAGACCACCTCTGATATCAGAGCAGGGAACTGCTAGCACTAACACAATCTGAAAGACATGTGGGGACGGGATCTCTAGATTCCCCCTGGAGCTGATCCCAGCACATGCAAGCTCCTACTCGACTCTCGGTGCCAACTCACTCGCTCTTTTACCCTCAACGTTGGTGGGTTTACTTTAAATTCACTCTAACTCATAACTGCCCTCATGGAGTTTGATTTTCCACAGATGTGATCGAGACATTAAGGAACTTACAGATCATGAGCACCCTTTCCCTGTGGTTAGCTTCCGGGGAGCTAGAGAATTCTTGTCAGCCTCTTCATATTGATGTCCAGTAAGGACCCCTCCCTAAGAACATGTCCTCCAAACAACTTGAGAGCATGGCCCTTGTGGGGTTTGGCTGAAAGGTGCCTTGAAAGCAGAAACTTCCCGTAAGCCCGAACACTCAGTCCTACACGCTACTGAAGGCCGACACAACTTTTATCACTCACTTCATCCTTGTCTTACAATCCAGCCAACGTGCTTGCGAAGACCACATGGTTTTAGAGGATGTGTCTGTTGTCTTTGGATGTCTGGGGCTTTTCGAGATCGTTAGCAGCTGTGAGAAACGGGCCCATCTGCATGCTTCATACCAAGCCAGCCCCCTTCTGCGTGAGAAGGTCTCCTTCTTAGCATCCCTGGTCCACCTCATAATGACTCCCATTTCTAGCCATTCAGATTAGGAAAAGATGGAGAGTGACATTCATTTTTTGTTTTTGTTGTTGTTTTGTTTATTTTTAGCATTAAAAACTCTTTCTTTTATCATGAATAATTACAAGAGCATAAAAAAGACAAAGTAGACATTCTCGTTGATATTAATACTCTTTACCCATTCATTTAAATGGGTGACTTTTTCTTTTTTTCTTTTTTCTTTTTTTTTTTTTCAGAAAAACCCCGGAGTCTCTAACGAAGGGATGGGGGTTCAGTGAAAACCTTTAGACAACAACTTTAGGTGAGATTTAAAACTAAATAATTCACCTTATTTTTCCTTTACAACCTACAAAATTGCTTCCAAGGGCATATAGCAGAATTTTTTTTTTGAAGAAACCAAGATCTGACATTACACATGCATCCACAGAACTTCAAACAGAAAAGGGAATCACAAAACAAATTGTTACATTCGAAGCACTTAGCTATCTACTGCTGCATCTAAGCCAAGACAAGCGGAAGCTGGATCCAACATTGAGGACCACAGTGACGCAAACACGTCACTCTCTGAACAGTTTTGGCGGGTTCACTAACAGTGAATGCTGTCTTGCCAAGTCTTTAAAAGCAATGTTATCGGTTTCCTCCCTTATGTTCTGAGGCATCCGTCAGCCACAGCTAATCATTTCACCTCATTGAAATACATCCCTTATAGTCTGGCATGCTCTCTCCTCCCTGACGTGCCTCGGTTGCCCTGCCGGTTCCGTGGTCTTTTCCAGGCCTTTGGATGCTGAAGCAAATGCTTACATATTGGAACTGCTTCTCTTATCAGTCCACACTGACTACTTAGAATGCTGATTCCAAAAAAGATACATCAGTGTCCTCACCCCATAGGACTTTATAAAATTACCTTATAGAATCAAAGAACAGCCACCTTATAAGACAAAATGGGGTTGATTTAAAGATTTTGGGAGGTGACGTTTATCCTTGTCAGTGGACCTTAAATTCAGTGACTAGTGTCCTGTGAGAGGCAGACGCAGACCTCAGACCAAAGAGGGAGTGGTGGCATGATGCCAGAGCGGAGGCTGGGGTCGTGTGGCTACGAGCAGGAGAGCAGCAGCAGCAGCAGACAGTGAAGACAAAGAAAGGACTCTCCCTACGCCCCTCAGAGGAGCAAGGCCCTGTCAGAGCTGGGGTTTTGCCACCACTAGAAATGTGAAAAACCATGATTTTTGTTGTTTCAAGCTTTCAAAACGATGGTAACGTGTAACAACAAGTTCCGGAAGCTGACCCACTCCCAGGAGCTGACCCACTCCTGGGAGCTGACCCCTCCCAAGTGACCTTCCCAGAATTGCTGCTCCTCAAGACACTGCGGTACAGATTCTGATTGGTTTGAGGCTAACACTGTCTCTTCCCTGCAGGGTTGAAGCACAGTGCCATGAGGGACATTTACCTCACTTCTTGCTGCATCTTTGGGCACCACAACACTGGTGCCCTATTCACACAGAGAGGAGCCATAAATGCATCTCGCATGAAAGAATGAATCAAATGTTGTGTATAAGATGCAAGCATGGTGCCAGCCAGGTGGGTTAGTGGATAAAAGACCGTGCTAACAGCATGAACAACTGAGTTTGAGCCCCAGAACCCACAAGGTTGAAGGAAGGAGAGAACAACCTTGGGCGCGCGCACACCACACACACACACACACACACACACACACACACACACACACACACACAGTGTAAAGCAAACAAAAAACTAGAAAGGCACAAGCACAAAGTGCAGGTGAGGCAGAAGGAGTGTGTGTTTCGGGATAGGCTGAATATACTTGGCACATAGCCAGATTTTGTCTCAAACATGAAGTTAATTAAATAAAGTAAGATGCAAATATCCTTAAGAATAATTTTCTTTACTGTTCAACTTGACCTATGCCGGAATACATATGAATAAAATATTTCATAACATTTATCAACTCTCAATGAAGAACAATTTTTTAATATTAATTTAGTTCTAATTATGTGTTTGTCTCTCTTTAGGTCTGTACATATGGATGCAATGCTCACAGAGGCCAGAAGAGGGAGCTGGAATTTGAGTTGGTTGGTTAGTTGGAGGCTTAGCTTCCTGATGTGAATTCTGGGACTTGAATAAGGGTCTTCAAAAGTATTACATGACTCCTAACCACTGAGCCATCTCTCCAGCTACAAAATTTTCATTCCCAAAACAATCTATTAATCAACATGGAGATCTCAGACTAAACGCCATCACAGTGTTACAATTAAAATCAGACAGGCAAAAGACAAAGAAAAATCTCGAGGCATGTGGAAGAGACTGGAACAGGGCATATTTTTACATGACATTTAAAATGTATTGTCAAATATGTTGAATCTAGCTACTAGATTTGGCAAATTGAATAGGCTCCAGTTATAGGCAAGAAATTATTCTGACATTTTATTGCCTAAAATGTACAGTAAAATCAAGGAGCTGCTAATTCTACTGCTTATTAACTGTCCTGTGTCACACTTCCCAAACAAATGGGTCAGGAGGGCGGCTTGTCCTGTGCCTTGCTGCAAAACACTGGAAACAGCATGGTCTATAAAAAGAACTGGCAGGAAGATCAATGAACCCAAAAGCAAGGTCTGTGACAGATCCTGGTAAGACTACATTTTTCTGTACAATTACAAAGGAAACCACCAAGGAATTTGGGGTTATCCACATAATTGCTAGAAAAATTGGCAAAGCACATAGAAAGAAAATAAATCAAGTTTGATATTATCCTCATGCTGAAACAAATTCTATACAGATGTTAAGTGCAAATAATGAGATCATTTAATGTGTAAATATATATTTGGCTGAGCCTTATACTGGAGAGAAATTTTGAAGGTAAAGGGGATTTCACAAATAAAACAATAGACAAAAATCACAAAGGAAAAAGGTCAACACAATGCTTATGTATATAGTAGCCTAGTGTGATAGGCACATAAAAAGTTTAAAGGTATTATATATGATATCTGCAACAAACCACACACGCACATTACTAATTACTGTCCTTAGTCTAGAAACGGGTCTTCAAAGAGGAAAATTCTTTAGACTTCCCAATATGAAGGAGAGAAAGGGCACACCAAGGACATGAGCAAACAGAAGGATAAATATCAAAATACTAAATTTCACTAACAACCAAATCAACATAAAAGGAAACATTTTGTTCTGCAAATTGGCAACCATTAGAATAATAAGTGGTAGAAAAGTTGTGTCAAATAGCCAGTAATTTCTATAGCCTACAAGGAGAATAACCACTTCTATATGTAACAGTGCTAAATATTTTCCCACATTAAGAGCATCCATTTCTGTGATTTCATATACTTCTAGAGGTACATAAAGAGGTATTTGCACCAAAAAGTAAAACACAACATTGTTCTAAAATTCAAATGTCTAAAAACAAATTATTAAATTATAATCCATACATAAGGTAGAACTTAAAAAAGACATTAAAGCTGCATATAAAATATCTGCATTACTGTGTTTTCTTTTAAAATGCCAATTAAAAGTAATATTTAAAATATATCACTTATATAAAAAACTATCTCCAATGAAAAATTAAATTTTCAAAACTAAGGACTGTGAGATGACTCAGTCAATAAAGTACTTGCTGTGCATGAATACCTGAGTTTGAATCCCCAGCACCTATGCAAAACAAGAAGTGGCAGCCCAGGCCTTCAATCCCAGCACTGGGGAGCCAGAGACAGGAGGAGCCTGAAGGCTTGCTGTCCAGTCAGTCTTGCTAATGAGTGAGCTTCAGGTTGGGTGAGAGACGCTGCCTCAAAGAAATACAGTGACACAGCCTCAGCCTCTGGCCTGCACATACAGGGGCAAACACACAAATACTCACATGTGTGTATACACACACACACACACACATAAAAACAAAATGTTAGATGATCAATGGAAATGAAACAAATGAATTGTTTTGTGTGTAATTCAGTATTTTTCTGACTTTTCAAAACTAAAAGCAATTCCATAGAAGCATAACTGTGGAAGGAAAGGCAGGCATCTAAGGTTAAGCCTCAATAAGCTGGTACTTGGTAAGAATCTGCCCTCGGTTTATTTGGCCAAAGTGAGTGGCTCTTCAGCATTTCATCTCTGAAAAGCCACTGAAGGATAGATGTGAAAGAAACACAAGGATGATGGCGTTGGCATCTCTTTCTGTTTGCTTTTTAAGGCTCAAGAGAATGAACCCAGAGCCTCACAAGTCAGGTAAGTACTCAACCATTGGCACATGTCTCCACTGACACTCTTTAGAACAGCGTGGCTGGCGTGCCAGCAAGAAAGCACTGCTCACATAGCCATGCCCTAATGGTCCTTTGGTCTTTACACGCTCCAGGGTGCAGGGGGACTTCCTCCTCCCCTACACTCTAGAACCACAAAGAGACACAACGGAGAATTCAGTGTTGGGATTGTAACAGGAGACAAAGTATTGGACAGAAAAAGAATTTTTAAAAAGGCAACGAACCTGCATCTTATAGAGGGCTAATATCCAATATATGCAAAGAACTCAAGAAGTTAGACTCCAGAGGAACAAATAACCCTATTAAAAATGGGTTATTTTTAAACAAAACTAAACAAAGAATTCTCAACTGAGGAATACTGGATGGCTGAGAAGCATCTAAAGAAATGTTCAACATCCTTAATCATCAGGGAAATGCAAATCAAAACAACCCTGAGATTCCACCTCACACCAGTCAGAATGGTTAAAATAAAAAAAAAAAAACTCAGGGAACAGCAGATGCTGGAGAGGATGTGGAGAAAGAGGAACATTCCTCCATTGCTGGTGGGATTGCAAGATGGTACAACCACTCTGGAAATCAGTTCAGCGGTTCCTCAGAAAACTGGACATAGTACTACCTGAAGACCCAGCTATACCACTCCTGGGCATATACCCAGAAGATGCTCCAACATGCAATAAGGACACATGCTCCACTATGTCCATAGCAGTCTTATTTATAATAGCCAGAAGCTGGAAAGAACCCAGATGTCCCTCAACAGAGGAATGGATACAGAAAATGTGGTACATTTACACAATGGAGTACTACTCAGCTATTAAAAACAATGAATTCATGAAATTCTTAGGCAAATGGATGGAACTAGAAAATATCACCCTGAGTCAGGTAACCCAATCACAAAAGAACATACATGGTATATACTTGCTGATAAGTGAATATTAGTCCAAAAGCTCAAAATATCCAAAATACAATTCGCAGATCATATGAAGCCCAAGAAGAAAGAAAAACAACGTGTGGATACTTTGGTCCTTCTCAGAAGGGGGATCAAAATACTCATGGCTCACAGCCAACCAATGAACTAAGCACAGGGTCCCCGGTGGAGGAGCTAGAGAAAGGACCCAAGAAGCTGAAGAGGCTTGCAACCCCATAGGAGGAACAACAATATGAACCAACCAGTACCCCCAGAGCTCCCAGGGACTAAATCACCAACCAAAGAGTACACATGGAGGGACCCGTGGCTCCAGCCATATGAGTAGCAGAGGATGGCCTGGTTGGACATCAATGAGAGGAGAGGCCCTTGGACCCATGAAGGCTTATTGCCCCAGGGTAGGGGAATACCAGGTCAGGGAGGCAGGAGTGGGTGGGTTGGTGAGCAGAGGGAGGAGGAAAGGGGTTTTCAGAGGGCAAATGAAGAAAGGGGATAACATTTTAAATGTAAATAAAGCAAATATCTAATAAAAAAATAATTTAAAAAGGCAATGAACACATTTCTCCAAGGAGTGGCCAGGTTTATTTTTATATGCCTACATACAAGCCAAAGGGCAGGCCAGAGGGGCAGCCCAGCGAGGCACCTCCCTGACTTCTCAGCACCTTCCTGATACCAGATGGGTTGGACAGAACAACAGGAATCCAAAGGGGAGGGTGACCCTTCATGCCCCGCCAGCAAAGACGAGAACCAGATACTGCTCTCTCTGCATTCACCTACGCTTCCAGTGACAATGTCAGAGGCAAAGGGAATGGGCCACCACATGGCTCTATATAACATGCTGAAGGCCAGAGCTCCTTCCCTTCTGCAGGTGCCCTAGCTCAGGACAGAAGGCCATGTGTACATTATGCAAACTTTACTCTTTTCACAAAAAAATTAAAAATGTGAGTAGCATGCCAAATGCTAGCAGGTGTTCTCTCTTGGGGCAGGAGCATGGGAAATGTTTGTTTCTTAAAAGATACGTTTTTGTACAGTTTTATGGAGACCTTTTCCATTTATAGACCCAAATTAGTTCCTTTGCTGTGTGAGTCTTGAGAGCCATCCTCTCCACGAAGGAGAGCCTGAAACACCTGTAAGGTCCACAGAGAAGAGCTGGATCTCCCCCAAAGGATTCATGTTTATGTTTCTCTTTGGCGGATGCAGATCATAAATTTGAATCATATCACCTTGGCTTTTTCAGGCCTGCTGCTCCTACTTGTGTTTTGAGAAGCAAGGAGACACCCCAGAAGGATGTAGTCCAAGAAAGAAGCACAGATAGGGCAGGGTAAACTCAAGTAGGATCTCTTGGCTTGGAAAGTCAATGCCAAAGAGCACACCTAGGAAGGCAAAGTGAGCAACTGGGCAATACAAACTCTGAGGTGACAGTGGTGACCCAGCCTTCTAGAACACAGCTAACCGCTCCAGGTTTCACAGCTGTTTGGAAACTTGAACTCATGTGAGCAGTTCCGCTTTCCTGGAGGGCAAAGCTGTCCCAGATGGGAAGGGGCGAGGCAGCAGAGGCTGCAGAGCCCTGCTCTATCCCGTCACTTGTGCAGACCTGTGCGTTCGTTATAAACACACCATTTGGGTTATTTCTATTGCATTTCAGCTTATGCAGAGGTATAGGGAAATAGTCTCAGTGGTCAGTGAAAGCCAACTGCTGCCTCTCGTAACTAGCAGGGCTCTTCCCGATGACAGGGCATGTGTCAGCTTTAACACGCGCACTTGGTTTTCTAGTCTGTTTCCAGGACCTCTGTTCTCCCCGATTCCACCTCACTGCTATAAGCCACATTCTTTCCCTGTTTCTTTCCTTTCCTTTCCTTCCTTCCACCTTTCTTTCTTTCCTCTCTCCTTGCTTTACTTCCTTCCTTTCCTTTTCTTTCGTTCTTTTCCCCTTCTTCCTTTGTTTCTTGTCTCTTTGTTTTGTTTTGTTTTGTTTTTGATGTAATCTCACTATGTAGCTCTGGCTATCCTGGAACTCACTATGTAGACCAAGCTGTCTTCAAACTATCCACATGCCTCTGCCTCCCGAGCACTGATTTCTTTGTTCCTTTAATTTTATTATATTTCACTGAATGTTGTACAGTATTCCTAACAGCTTCATATGATTTTGAGAATGAATGAAATAAAAACACATTTTATCAGCAAATTTAAAATAGAAGTGGGCATCATACTCTGCCTCGGTTACTGCTCTATTGCTGTGAGGAGACATGACCAAGACAACTTATAGGAGGAAATATTGAATTGGAGGTGTGCCTGCAGTTTCGGAGGGTGAGTCCATGACCATTACAGTGGGAAGCGTGGCAGCAGGAAGGCATGGCTGGAGCAGTAGCTAAGAGCTTACTTCTGATTCAAAGGTCGCAGGCAGAGCGACAGTGGTTGGACCTGGCATGAGCTGTTAAAACTTCAAAAGCCCATGCCCAGACACACCTCCTCCAAGAAGACCACATCTCTTCCAAAAAGGCCACATCTAATCTTGCCCAAACAGTTCCACAAATTGAAACACATGAGTCTATGGGACCTATTCTCATCCAGACCCCCACACAGTCCTACAAGCATTATGATGACTTGCCAGGTGAGGGGTGGACATCTAGGAGACACAGATCCCCTGTGTTACTCTAAGAGAAACTATGTGCAAAGCCCATTTCCTGCAAGTTAGACCCTCTACCTACTACCTGAAACCCCACATATATGGGTGTCTAGCTCATCTCATGATATTTTTGGTCATCAGAAAGGCATGGAACTTTTGGTTGATGGGAAAGGGGGTTTCATATCTGTCTTAGTCAGGGTTTCTATTCCTGTACAAACATCATGACCAAGAAGCAAGTTAGGGAGGAAAGGGTTTATTGAGCTTACACTTCCACACTGCTATTCATCACTAAAGTAAGTCAGGACTGGAACTCAAGCAGGTCAGAAAGCAGGAGCTGAAGCAGAGGCCATGGAGGGATGTTTCTTACTGGCTTGCTTCTCCTGGCTTGCTCAGCCTGTTCTCTTATAGAACCCAAGACTACCAGCCCAGGTGGTACCACCCACAAGGGGCCCTTCCCCCTTGATCACTAATTGAGAAAATGCCCCACAGTTGGATCTCATGGAGGCAAGTCCCCAAATGAAGCTCCTTTCTCTGTGATAACTCCAGCCTGTGTCAAGTTGACACACAAAACCAGCCAGTACAATATCCTAGTACATACTTAGACGAGACAAAGAGTATGAAGAAGATTAAATAGTCTCTCCGTATGACTTTTTAGATGAGTTATTTCTTAGTGGCAAACTCATATCCCAATGCCATCAGTGATGCTCAAATGCTGGTTGTGTCTAAAATACCTTTTAAGCCAAAACTCCTGCCATGGAGTGTTAGTCAACTTTCTATTGCTGCTAGAAAACAACCAGCAAAATGACTTAGAAGGAAATACTTATTTTGTCTTATGGTGTCTGAGGGGTCAGGCCCTCATCTCTTGGCCCCATCATTTTGAGCCCCCAATATGGCTGACCGTGGCAGGACAGAGGCTGTGGAGTGGAGCAAAGCTGACCCAGGCAGAAGAACTAGGAAAGCACCCAGAGGATGTTGCCATTTGGATGAGGGTTAAAAGGTAGGGAGGGACTCCGTAGCAATGAGAAGGAAGAAAGACCATTGTGTGGCCAGCTAGCTGGCATAGTCACTCTCTTCAAGAAGATAGATATGTCTGTGTTTTAAATGAGACTACGTGTACTTGGGACACTACTAATGACATTTTACATTATTCAGATTGCACTGCACATACTTGTCATGACATGCTCATAATTATTCATTTAAACACAGAAGTTCTTAACTCTTGCTGGTTGTATCTCCCTTGAGAATCTAGCTCTTTTTGGCATCCTGCACACCCCAAGATGTATGCTTCTAGTACGTCTAGGCACGGAGCTTCCCTGCACTGGCCTGACTGAAGTCTCTGGACCGTCTGAACACCATCTAAGACACTCTTAGAGAAGCCTCCCACTTATCTTCATGTCACCTGACTGCCCCGCCACCACATCTGCCACTTTACCCACCGTGGCAGCAAGGACAGCCCAGTGGAAAAATCTTAACGATTACACAGAAATACAGGAGTGGTTTTCTTGGAGAATAGTCAAATGTCCTAAGCAAAAACAAAACAAAACAAAAAAGACAGAAAAGGGGACAAGTGGGAGAGTAAACTAGAGGACCAGGGGCGTGTGGTCCTGGGAGCTGCCCACTGAAGACCAGAGGGCTCAGGCAGGAAGTGCTGCGGGTTGACCAGGCCTCCGTGTGAGGAGTGTGTGGACACTTTTCGCGTGCTTCCCTGTGTTTTCCAGAGGAAAGTTTCTATGAGCATCATCCTGTAGGCTCATGAGTTGGGTGGCATACACAGCTGTCCTTTTGGGGTTCTACAGAATCCTGGTGTCGGGGGAAGAAATCAAGCAGTCAGCTGAGGCCTGTCTGGGATTTCCTTTTCAGACCCCCTCCACGTTAAATCGTTGAGTTCCTTCTCAAATACGAATGCCGTGCCTGTCTTTGCCTATGCTTTTTCTCCGCATATCAAAGGCAATGGCTGTGATAAAATATAAAGACAATAAATGTGGAAAAAGGAAGGGTAAGTGGGATGGGGGTAGAAGAAAGGCAAGGAGGAACTGGGGCCGGGAGGAAGAGTAAAGAGAGAGGAAGGGAGGGAGAGAGCCCTTCCCGCTGTCTGACAAGTGGTTCGTTTCTGCTCCAGTGAAAGAATCCAGTATGGACCTTCTAGAGCTATTAGGATCCCACTGGGTCACCAGTCCAAAGCGTAACCTACGATGTTACTATGATCATGGTGGCTCTATAACTCCTATTAGCCACCCCTCGGCTGGCTGTGACCTCAGGAGGGAAGAGTCGTTTGCAGGCCCACTGCTTACATTCCTCTGGACTCAAGGTGTCCCCAGCCCCTTTAGAGTTTGTCTCATCCTAGTCCTTTAAATGCCAGGGTCCCATCTAAATGCAAAGCCCACCGTTAGTGCCTGCTCCAGGCTTTGCCTCAAGCATGGGATTTCCTCCTTGCTCCACTTCTAGCTGATTAACTCCTACCCATAATCCATTTCTGTGAATAAGAAGACCCAGTGCAGTTTGCCTCTGAGCTTTCCCTGGACCTCAGCTGGAAGAATCTTCCCATCCTCTGCATTTTCAGGCCACTCTCCTGTATTATCCTAACGTTGTCCCTCTTGGATCTAATTTATGTATGTGTCCAGAACCTTGCTGCTCAGTGAAATCAACAGCCTGGGTGCTGAGGGGAGTAAGAGCCACTGCTCTGTGCATCCACGAGCAACGGAGGAGACAGAGACGAGTCTAAGGAGGGAAAGGGGCTCACACTAAGAAGTAGAGCACATGATGAAGGACCATGGAGAGTCCATAAAAGTTGGCTCAGGGAGAGAACATAAACTGTTACGCGAGCGAATATTTATTAGCAAAAATTCTCCCATATTTCTCAAATCCTACTTAATCCACACATACCATTTGGACTAGGAATTAATGACTGGTTATTTTTTTTCTCTAGTTCTGTTCTCGACTTCTTTCGTAAATTGAGCCAAAAGTTTGAAATAAAGTTATTGGAGGTCTGCGACACAAATTCTACAGCCAAGAAGAGACCCCACTGATATGATTTGTGTTTTCTAAAACTGACCCAATTTAGGAAATGGGCTTAGTTTAAATAAAATATTGCGTCATTAAAATATAAAAATGCTTATTCTTCTTATGCATCTTACCGAATTTTATTTTCCTCCGACAAGCTTATGACAGCCCTTCAGTTTCAAGATGGCCTCTTCTAGACAATGCTCCTCCTTCATGGTCTCTCTCCTCTGCTCTCTAAGCCTGGTCGTGCCTAACTGTAGGATTTTTTCCCCATTCTACAGTCAACTTTCCCAACGTTAGATTTCACTTTGTATTAGTAGTTTTGCTTTTAAAATATTTCCGTAAACCCATGTTTCGCAGTTACCAAATCTGAAACATGGCCTCTCACAGCAATTGTTTCTCAATATGAGAGAATGCCAGACGTGGACAGGAGGTAGCTTTCTCTCTCTCTTTTTTTTATTGGATATATTATTTACATTTCATTTCTCTTTTTCTGGTTTCCCCGCCCCCCAGATGTCCCATATGTCTTTCTCCCTCCCCTTGTTCCCCTATTCACCCCTTCCCACTTCCCTGTTCTGGTATACCCCTGCACTGCTGCATTGGGCCTTTCCAGAACCTGGGTCCACTT
>BDUI01000004.1:2852620-2886428 GCA_002335545.1 Apodemus speciosus
TGGGTCTTCAATCCTATTCCATTGATCCACCTCCCTGTCCCTGTACCAGTACCATGCAGTTTTTAGCACTACTGCTCTGTAGTATTGTTGGTAGCTTTCTCTTTTCTGTAGTTCTCCCCAACCCCTAGAAATGAACAACAAAACCTTGGCATATCAGGAGGCTGGCTCATACTTGTACTGGGCACAATAAAACTGTAGAGAAAGAAGTAGCAAGTGAGAAGAGAAATTAAAGAATTTAAAAAGGAAGCCAGACAGTGGCTCTTGCCTTTATTCCCAGCACTCAGGAGGCAGAGGCAGGGGGACCTCTGTGAGTTCCAGGCCAGCCTGGCCTACAGAGCTAGTTCCAGAACAGTCAAAGCTACATAAAGAAAAAATTCTGTCTTGAAAAACAAAACAAAAAAAAGGGAAGGGTGGAATAGAAAAGGAAGTGCTTGTGGATGGCTCAGGGCTGTGTTGGAGAGGAGAGGGTGGCTACTGGAGCTGAAACACCTCAGTTTTCTTTGAGAAGAAATCTCATCTGAAACAAGATTATCTAATGCCCTTTCTTTAAAGAATCTAAAGTGTATGTCCCCCTCAGGCCATAGAATATGATCAGTGATATCTGATTGGATCTTAATTTTATTTGAATTAAACAATCAACATATGCAAATTATTCTATGCCCTAAAAGAATAGGAGTGTCAGACAGAAGTTTGAGTCTGAGGTAAGTCATTTATGAACCGTGGCAAATGAAGTTAATTGGAGGCTGATTGCCCCTTCTCCGAGTTCCTGTGAAGATTTAAAGGAAAGAGTGTACAGACGTAGTCAATGCCTGGTCTATAATAAGTATGTAATAAGCTGAGTTATTATTACTAATTCTCAGTTCCTTCCCACCATACTTCATCCATCAAACGGTAGTCTGTCTAATGTCAGACTACGTGGCTCCAGAACATTCCTCCACAGATCGATCAATCACTGCTGGAGACAGAATGGGGCATATCCCAAACAATGTGATGACAATGCAGAGCGACTTCACAACTTTGCAGATGATTTGTAGAAACGAATGGCTACAGGCGTCTCATTTTACAATACTGTTCCCTTGACAATGGTACATTTAGTCATTCTCCTTCCCCTGAGAGCCAGAAGGATCCTTCCCCCACCCTGATTATCATCCTATCACAACATCATACAGAAGGATCCTGCCTTAGCTCTGAATGCCGCCCTATCATACAGGAGAATCTTTCTCTAGCACAACCACTACATCACAATGTCATACTAATTTACTGTGGAAAGACGTGCAATTCCCCATTCCTACTCAAATCTAAGGCGGAAGCCCATCAGGAATACCCCAAACTCATGAACTCATTACATTCTCTGCAAATCAAAGACCCTTCAGCAGAGATCCGCCCATCCCAGATCACGCCCTGGCAAAAAGTTTAGAGAGACAGGCTCTCCTTTTACATCACAAAATTCATGGGCAAGACTACTTTCCACTTGAGTCTGCTTCCTGCTAAACGGGCAGGGAATAGGAAACACGTGTGGACATGAGTTCTCGGTGTATCTGCCTTTTGGGAGGACTGAAAGCAGGAACAGGGCTGGAGATAAGACTGTCCTGCCTGAGAGCAGCCTCCATGCTCCATCCTGGATGGCTTTTAACTGTGGTATCTTTCCCAGAACAGTTGAGCACCATCCAGCCTTTGACCTACCCACCCTCCCCCTTTGATTTTAATCATTCTTCTAAATCACATGGCATGTGAGATTCTGACATTGGAATCTGCAAAAAAAAATTTTTTAATTAAAAAAAAAGCTTCATAAGCACACAAATCTGTTAATAGTTAGTGACAGTCTAAATGGATACATATTTTAAGTACTTTATATTTAACGAAGAGGGAGAGACTGTACATTATGTGAGAGATGTTCCATGGCTGACCCCAACAATGAGGTGTTGAGGCGCGGCGTGGATCTAGAGGCCCACAGACCGGGGCAGCAGGAGAGTTGGAGCTATGCTGGGCAGAGGCAGAAAGAGGGGATGGAAAATGAGCCCTGCAAACAATCAGTTTTCATGGAGCCTTTATGTTTGTAAATAAACACATTTTGTTTTGGTTTGGAGTTGCTATTTTTAAGACCGCGTGGAGATAAAAATCATATTTGATGAGGAACAGGGCTTAGTCATGAGGCGAAAACACAGTGCCAGCAGAGGGAGTTGGTGACAAAGGGATCCGTACCCCAAAGCTGAAGCCATCATAACTAATGGCAGTCCTCGGTGGCTGAGCAGCCTACACAGTCGATTCCAGCTGTGCCCTGAATGTTCTGCTGAGGTTTCCATACCTCCAAGCTGTTTCCACTCAACTAGAGAAACCTAAGGGTCCCTCCGGGACCGAAAGAGCAGAAAGGGAATTCCAAGCTGCTGTGAATGAATTGCAAGAACACATAAATCCACAGGGCGTTCCTCCCTACACAGGCAACCCATGGAGAAAACACCAGCATGTTTTACTTACAAAACCCAGAAGATCTGCTTTCAAAGTGACAAGGCTTCCAAGACCAGCCCTTATGGTTGGGAGCTGTAAGGAGAGCCACAATTTTTAGGGCTAAAGCCCTGGCTTCCACAACACCAGCAAGACAAGCTCTTCCCACGTGTTCATTCCCGATCTGCCAATTAACAGGATGAGTAACTGAAAAGCAGAGGGGAAGGAGTCATTCGCTGTGGCTTCTCTGGGAAGAGGCACAAGTAAGGTTGTCCTGTGACCCCTGGCAGGGCATTGGCAGGAGCTCTCTCTAAGAATCATGAAGTATTTGCAACTCAAGCAGCCGGGTTTAGGTGTGGACCTCCTTGGTCATGATCTCAGTGCTCATCTGGTGGGCCCAAGAAGTCCTAATTGTTTGAAGGAACAAAGTAGTTTTCAGGGCAGAGCAAGACCACTGTCCTCGAGAGGCAGCCTCACCCTGATTCTGGGGAGTCATCTGTCACTTAGGCTTTTGTTTTTCCTGGAATATATGGTGACTAAGGGTTCAGGAAAATAACTTATCCCTGTGATCCAAATGAAAGGAGACAGATGCGAAATGAAGGTAGAAGGGCCTGGGCTTTCTTTCATCCTGGTTTTGGTTATCTTTTGACCCAGTCGAGAAGTCAGTGTTTTTCAGCCAAAGCAACTTCTAACTGCCTGATTGATAAGGATACTACAGAAATGCTTCCAAAGGCCAGGTCACCAAGAAACCAAAGAGTAGTCCTTGGGGCTTGCCCATGACCTCCACTCCCCATGATATGGTAGGGTGAGTTTAATGTATACAGAAGAGAGCTGAAAATGCTTGGGAGTCCTGCCTTTACCATTCCAAGTATTCACGCATGTGGATGAAACATGACAGAGCTTCATAACGGCATTTCAGAGGAAACACAAATCCACTCTGAAGGCCAAGTACTCGTTCTATGTGTTTTTTTTTTTTTTTTCAAAATAAAACACCTTCAAAATCCTTCTTAGATATCTCTCCTCCTTTCTCAAAGTTTTGTACTTTTTATAGGTACAAATTTTTTTCTTCTTTACTCCAACACTGTGTTGATCTCATATCACCTGTTCCTCTATACATATCAATACTGTGAGGGTCTCTCCCATCCCTCCCAGGTCCTAATCTGTGATCTCCTAACTACATAGGATGCTAGAATATGAGAGGCCCATTATTTGAACTCATGCCTCTCGGTCTCATTTACACTTAGAGGATCTGAACTCCAGTCTTCGAAGCAAATGCTTAATCCACTAAGCCATCTCCCACCCTCTCCATTAGCCCTAAAGGCTATGTACATCGTATTAAGATCCCAGTTGGTTTTCATTTTGTTTCATTGTATTGATTTCCTAATATTGTGATGCACACTCTTGTATCTGTGTTCTTGAGAGACACTAATTATAATGTACTTTATTTTCAATGTCTCAATGTCCTTTGCATGCTAGCATATGTAGAGAAACATTCTCCTATCTTCCATTCCCTTACTTAGTGAGCTTGTGTTACAGCTTGCATAAGGGTTCTTCAAAGGCTCGTGCCTGTTGGACATTTAAAGATCAACTTTAGTACTGCTAGGAGGTATTGGAACTTTAGGAGTTTGTTCCCAATAGAGGAATGTGAGATCGTTGGAAACATGCGCTTGAAGAGGACATTGGGATCCTGGCTTCTCCTCTTACTGTTTCCTGGCTAGGATGATGTGTCACTCTCCCTCCCACATCATACCATCTTTGTCACATGTCCAAAAGTAATGTTCCAAGTCCACCATGGGCTGAAGAATACAAAAATTGAGAGCTAAGAAGTTGTATTTGCCCAGCAAGTTGGTTGTCTCTGATTTCTCCCCATATTAAACCATAATTAACACCTATTGGTATGAAGTCTTTCTTTCATGTGGGATAGAATTTACTATTATATCTGAAGCTGTTAATTTGAATAAGAGGATGGGGCATTATTATAAATGTTGTGCATATAAAGTACAGTGAAGCTACTTAATTTATCCTTTCCTTTGTATCAGTTCTGTAGTTACTCATTTGCCCATTTCATGTAGCTTGTCAAACTTATTGATATGAAATTTTGCATAGTATATTTTCCATGTAGATTATTCTGTGATTACATCCTCTCTTTCATTATTGCTACTAATAATTCATTTTGTTCTTTTCTTGATTGCTCTTCCGACGTTCTTGTTGAATGTATTACCTTTCAAAGAACCTTTCCTGTGTTAATTTTCCTAAAATATATTTTCTCAATTATGAGCTTTGCTCTATACAATTCCTTCCCTCAATTTATCTCCTTCTCCTATCTTGTGTCTTCTTATATAAATATACAACATGGTCTATTTGTCTATTAACTGATTTTAATGCATACCACAAAGTTAATGTGCATTTTTATCACTAAATTAAAATATTTTCCAATTAACTTTCAATTTCTTCTCTGATGCATCCATTATTTAGGAGTGTCAGTTCGCTCTGGAACACTCGGCTTTTCTCTAAGGCTGGTTGAATTTCAATCTATGTGGTCATAACACATAATCCATGTCTTCAATAACGTCGGTATTTTGAGGCGTTTGTGACCTACAGTGAGCATCTTGTGTGCCCTTGCCACCTCTGTGCGCTCTTCATTGTTGGGCAAGAGTCCCTGTGGGCGCGTATGAGTCAAGAGGAATGTTGTTGGGGATATTTTCTTGTCCGTCTTCCCATCTTTCTTCTTGTCTTTGTGTGTCTACTTGACCAATCAATCATTCACTCCATTATTCATACTATGCTTTTTATACCAGATATCAGCCTCTTTGCTTCTATAGTCCCACTTAATTGCTCTCTGAGTGTCTAACGTTTGCTAGCATCAACAAGCTGGTTCTCATTTGAGCCCTTATTTCATTCAAACCATTGAGCACAATTGAATGGCTATCTAAAGATCCTCATCTGATAAATCGAACATTTGTTATTTGGGTGGGTACCTATTGCTCAAGTTTTGATAATCATATTTTTCTGGTTCTTTATGTGTCTGTTGATAATTTAGTGCTATTGGTTATTATGTGTGATATAATGTAAATATCCTAAATTACATTGCTTTTCTTTAGAGACTTGACATTTTGTCCGAGGACTATGGCTCTTAGTTGAAGGATTAGTCCTAGGGTTTGGCCTTTCTCTAATCTTAAAAGAACATCCTCATTGTTGAGCAAGGGCTCTTGGTCTCAGTAATGGAATTCCAGCATCTTCAAGCACCAGACAAGCTCCAGATCTTCAGAGTCAGCTGTTCTCTACAAAGCAACAGCTTGACTACATTTGTATAGGGTAAGCCTGGGCCTCAGACCTGCAACAAACACCGATCTAGAGGGCTCTTCCAGTCACCTCCCTTTCTCAAAATGTAGCCACCTTGAATCCTAGTCAACAAGACCACCATTTGGCTGGAGTCTCACCTCATCTCACCCCAATCAGAAAACTACCCGAGTCAAAGAAATGGAGGCGACAATGGTTCATCTCCTGCACTGCTTTTCTTTCAAGACCCCAGTCCCTCCCTGCCTACTGCCCAACACCTGGAAACAGTTGTCTCACATAGTCTGTTTGGTTTTATATTGTTTAGAGTGGAGGGGCAAGCCCAATATCTATTACTCTATTATAGCTAAAGTGTAAATGATACCCCGTCATGTTTTTCTGGTGAGAGCCAATCCCACACATGGATGTTAATGACTAAATTCCTTCGTCTCATTACATCTTACTCCTAGAAACTCTTTTGGAGTCCTGACAAACCTATTACACAGTTTGCTCTCCAAGGAGTCATGTATTACATTTTCTTTTGGAAAATGAATCTCTTCTGCGCTGCAGCACTGTTTGTTGCTCAACATTACTAATGTCCCAGTTCGCACTTGACTGCCTACACTAGAGTGTCTGCTAATCTTGGAGCTAGGATAATAGTGACTATGGTGGGAAGGACATGATCACACCCTACTGTCCCCCCCCCGCACCCCCCAACACACACTCTGGAGACTGATCTCTCCCAGGAGACTGATCTCTCCCAGAAGACTGAATGTACCAAGAACAGGCAATCCCTTCCCTATGAATGTATTGGATACCAAATGCTACAGGAAATCATGAAGGCAATTTCACTCCCAAAGCACTCAATAGTCCTGAAGTGGCCCGATGTGTGTGGTGCGGTTTGTAATGAGACATAAAAAGAAAACACCCATGGAAACTTGGGACTGCCTAGACAGGCACTTAATGTATGCGACTTCTGAGCCTGAAGGAGCCAACTGCTTTGTGTTGAAGGCTTGCAGATGCTTCTCCTGCAGAGCTTTGCAAGCATAGAGGCTAGGTAGGAGTTTGGATGAGAGTCTACCTTAGGCTCTAGTTTCCCTAGTTTCTCATATCTGGTCCCCAGTCACTTGATGTGGAAAGTTCCTCTGGTTTCTTCCTTTTTTACACCACCTCTTACTTGCTTCACATAGCAAAGCCTCAGAGCCTCGAAGAGCACAGTAGTGGCATAGGTTGTGTAGCAACTCTAAATAGGGACTCCAAGCTTGTCTGACTGATCCCAGAAGATACAGATAAAACCTTTTCCTTGTTAACAATATGGTGGTGGTTTGTTGGTGGCAGTTTGTTGTTGTTGTTGTTGTTGTTATTGTTTTAATTCTTAAGAATGGGCAATGCTCCCAGTATTTATTTCAAAGCACTCACGGCCTTCACTATGAACACACAGGCTGTGGTCTCCTGCCATGTGCTAAGAGCATACACCCTGATAATCTGCAGCCATGTGAATGGAGTATGCTATAGAGCCTGGAAACCGGTCCCCTTGGTCTCTGGCGCTGTTCGTCCTACAAACCCTGCCAGAGTTATCATAGTCTGAGTGTATCTGTGTTTACAAAGCCTGCTTGTTAATCCACTTGTTCCACAGTGACCATCCCAGGAGAACCACGTTTTGCTGCTGGGGCAGGGCCAAAGCCTGTCTCCTTGCTTTCCTGAGACTATACCCTGCATTTTCTCTTTCTGGTTGCCCCTGTTTCTTCCCATCCCCTTTCAAAGTGAGGATTTTAGAAACTGAGCCTTCCCTTTTGTTCCAACCAACACATCAAATACCGCCCTTCCCTTGTGGCCCACGCACAGGCAATCGCTCACAGGCTCTGCTAATCATCTTTCAGATCTGCATATATTTAATATAAAGTTAACCTTCACGAACAAGTTTAAGAAAGTTAGTGCTAATACACCTTTAATATTAACTTCTGACATATCTAGATTCCAGAGTTTTGGTAATAAAAATGCAAATTTAGAATACTCATGTGTGAAATATTTAACTAGATCATTTAAAATCACATTAACAATATCTCATTTGCAAATCAATGATTCCTCTAATTTAAATATTATGATGGTGCCTGATCTATGGTTAATGAACAAATTTAAATAGGCCAGCACCAAAACTCTTTAGAAATTTAGGAATTTTGATAAAAATTTGCATAGTAAACAATCTACAACTTGTCTATGTTAAGCAAGTTAGACCCTTTTATAGTAAGACATGACTATTTTTATAGTGGCTTATTTCTTTAAACTACACTCTAAAGTTCCAATGAAAACACTGAAGAGTTCTGAGGGAAATTCAGTTCCCAGAAAGAAAAACAAAAACCACAAAATTGCTAATTAGGTACAAAATAAAAAACGGGGTGGAGGAAAAAAGAACTTCTCTTTTTCTAAATGAGCTGTATCTTTATCAGCTTGGAAAAATGAACCCAGAGCATACCTGTAAAGGAGTGCTCTTCGGGTTACCAAACAAAAAAAATCACATTTCTAATCTCCTCTGGGAACGTACCAACTTTGCTCCATAGAGCCCCCACCCACCACAACAACCTTAGCATCTTGAAACTGAGCCCTGAGCCCTCTTCCATCTGGCTGTCTCTCAGCTCTCTTTGGCTGTCCCTAAAGCTGTTGCCTGACTGTGGAATCCCCAACAGGGCTGCCTTGTCTAACCTCAGTAGGAGAGAATGCTCCTAATCCGGTGGAGACTTGAAGCACCAGAGTCAAGGGATAACCACAGCCTCACCCCACCCTCCTCCTGTCAGAGGAGAAGGGGCACAGGGGTGGGGGAGGGACTCTGTGAGGGAGGGAGTACTGGGAGGGGTTAGCGATTTAGTTTGCTCCTTCCATCACAATTGTTGAAGTCTTGTGGATTCTGAGAATTGGATACATTTTAGGAAGATTTTTTTCTATTTATATAAAAATGTCTGTAGGAGCCTGGTAGAAATTACTTAGAATCTTTACGGAACACAAACATCTTCTTATATTTCTTCACATGTTGGAATGAGATTCACATGTTGGAATGAGAACATGCTGGTGTTGAAACAGCATTCA
This sequence comes from Apodemus speciosus, assembly GCA_002335545.1. Lineage (NCBI taxonomy): Eukaryota > Metazoa > Chordata > Mammalia > Rodentia > Muridae > Apodemus > Apodemus speciosus. The sequence goes on from BDUI01000004.1 coordinate 2,861,420, forward strand.
CATGTCTTTTATGTGTTTTCCAGGTTCTATCTGCGGTTGAGGCCAACATTCCAGGCTCTTGGAGAAGACACTTTTTAAACAATGGTCTTCTCTAGTTTTGAAAACGTGTTCTATTTCTAAGACATGGCGACAGTGGAACACGCTGACTAGAGTTTGAGATAACTGGGCATATTCTGCTGTTGTGGGGGGATTCTCTGGAGGCCTGCCAGGCAGTCTTGGTTTTCTGTGCAGCTCATGGTCCTCTTTCTCAATGGGGGAGGGAGCACTGAAGCTTCCCTGTATTGCCATCTATCCGTTTCATACAATTCTGTCTGATTGCTTCGTGTATCTGGAAACTGTTTAGTGAAATGCGTTCATGTTGATCACATTGGTTTCTTAAAATGGGCCATTTGGTTACTTGTTAATATTCTTTGCTTGTATGTTGATAAGGTTTAGCTTTTTCTCTTACCTGACACATTTGTGACCAACCCTCTTCACAGCAAATCTTTTTACAAACAATTTCCTCACTCTTAGAACTTTGTATCCTTACATTTGAAGTGAATACTTTCATAGAAAGTATATTTTTGAGTTAAAAAAAATAACCTGAGATCCCAGGAGAAGGAAAAGGAAATGTTCCCACCAAAGGAAGAAAATCACACACACACACACACACACACACACACACACACACACACACACACACACACACCTTGATTTCTATAGTCCATTCACCAAGGAAATACTCAATTATACAAAGTTGAAATCTCATACACATGTGGCGGGCAACATAATACTTCAGCAAAGAATTAAGTTCCCCAGTAAAACCCAGTCTTTAGGACCAAAATATGGACCGTCATTCTAGCAATCCATCTTCTAAGCTGCTCGTGAGTTCTGTAAGACAAAGCAAGTCCCCCTGACTAAGAGGCCCTTCTGCCATTCAGTGACTGTTCAGTCTGTCAGCCATTCTCATCGCCTCAATGAATGACTTAAGCACTCTGCAATGCTGACACTCAGCCCCCTGCCTGACCTTTCCGTTGCAGTGACTTACTGCTTCCATATTGCAATTGTGCAAAGTCAGCTTGTGGGTGTTCGGCAAGTGTTCRTTGAGAAAGCAGAAATAAGGAAGCCAGAGGAAAGGAAGAGAGAAAGGGAGGAAGGAAGCTAACCAGGACCATGAATATCAAGTCCGTACACAGTCAAGTCCAGAGGAAAGGAGGATTGTTCTAAATTACACAGGTTCTGAAAAGACTGCAGTATCATCACCACAGTGTTAACTTGTTCCTGAAATATGTCCTGAATGTGCCTTTGGGTCCATGGCATTTTTAATTTCTCAGGCATTTCCTTCTTCCTCTCCAGCAATTAGCAACCCATCTATCATTAGCTCAATTTCAATTATACTTGCTACAGAAGAACATTTCCTTACCTTTCAGACCCAAGACTTGGAGTGCAGCGGTCTAAACTGCTGCCATATAGAGAGAGATAGATATAGATATAGAAGTAGATGTAGATGTAGTGTACATATATATAATATAATGCTGGTTATCTTTCCAAAAAACATGTTAATTCTATGACTGTGTATGATATATGCATGTGTGTTTACATGTGTGTGGGCACATGTGATTTGGTACACATGCATACTGGTTGATGCTGGGAGTCTCTCTGGGTTGCTGTCCACTTTTTGCACAGAGGCAGGATTGCTCACTGAATCTGGAGCTCAAGATTCTGCCTGGCTAGCTGACCAGGTCACCATCCACCACTGACCAGGAGCTCTGGAATTCCGGGTGCCTAGCCACACCCGCTGGACTTTTACACAGATGCTAAGGATCTAAATTCTGCTGTGCACACTTCCAAGGCTAGCACTTTGCCCACTGAGCTCTTTTTTCCAGCCGCTCACACTTCTTTCTGATCCACTTAAAACCGCAGTCTAGCTCACTATGTCCATGCGACCACCTCCTCTGCGGCTCAACTCCTCCATCTTCACTCCTCCATCTTCACGCCTCTCTAAGGCGTACACTCCTCTTCCTCCTGCTGCTGCCCTGTACCCTAGAAGCTGGACCTGTGTGGTTGGATTGTATCCTGTATCTCTATGGCCCTCTGATTGCCAGTGACTTAGAACAGTAGGATGTCAGTGATGTTAGAGACATTCTTCCTTGATTCCTGTCCTGTGGTAACGGGGGCTGAGGCAGAGTCTTAGAGACCACTCCCCCTTCGTGTCTGAAGATCTTGGACCTTCTGCTTCTGGGTTTGCCTGGGCTGCTAGCTGCCAAGTACCGCATTAATTCATTACGTTTCCCTATCTTGTCCATCCTATTGCTTTTGTAAACAAAGCATTAGCTTTTATCAACATCTTAGAATCTGAGTAAACCTCACACCCCACTGAGACCCTGATACATTCACCTGCTTATTTTTCCCTCTTGTGCTTAATATCTGAAATTTATCTCTTTGTGTGCAGCATTTCGTTTTCAGGACCACCACCACCCCACCCCACCCCCACCCACATACACACCTCTGTCATAGAATAACAACACTTCACAATCACCCCCCTCCCCTCCCAGCTTCTAGAACAGTGCCAGATGGACAGGAAACAGTCGATGATCATTCTTTAAACTCAGAAATAAATTCAATGTGTTTGTGTGCATTCCAATTCAGAGGAAAATCTCTATATATTTGGAAAACGATGTCAGAACATTAGACTGGTTGTGAAGCCACAGTTCCAAGATTCGGAACACAGTGCCAACTCGGAGCTCAGATGTGAAATTTCTTTAAAGTAAACTAAAACACAAAGCTTTAACATTGTGCATGACAGTTGGGCCTCTGATGTGAGAGGAAACAAATAAAACTCCCCAGGACATGTGCTAGGAAGACAAAGGGCATCTCCAGTCTTCCTGTCTTTCTCCTTTCCTTCTCATTCCCTCATTCTGTTCCTCTTCTTTCTCCCCAAGGGAAATATGGCACTCCCCAAAGATTCAGGCTGTAACTTAGGAAGCATCTGGCACCATGACATTCTTGTTTCCCTACTCAGAACAAATATTTACTGCCACCCCTGGATGACTGTCCAGCTACATTGTCCCTCTTTCTGCCCCAAGCTATGCCTTTAAAGCTCTAGGATATCAGTATCCCCAGAGATGAAACAGGCTTTTTTCTTATGTAAACACTTAAAATTAATCTAGGTATTAAAAGCATCGAACAGTGAACTGGCTGTTAGACCCTGCTCGGCTCTGCCCCGAAGGAGACACTGTGTGCTCCAGGTCTGCTCTGCCCTGGAGTCACGCCTCCAGGGAGCACGGCAGCTCTGCAGAGGAAGTGCATCCCTTCCCTGACAGCTGCGAAGGGGGTGAAACTGGGGCTGCAGCCCCAGATGAACTCATGCGGGTGTGGCAAAGGCTCACCCCCATAACATGCTGTCCTCTTCCGCAGCTGTTCACACGCCTAACATATGGCTATTTTCTTCAGCTAAATACATTATCATTGACCTATCCTTGTGACAACAGCGGGGACCTGCTGGAGCTGGTTTTATTTGCAAATCAGCATGTGAGGATAATATAGGTATTCAGATACATTTTAAGGGTTTTGATTGTCATTTCAATGGTTTTATTCAGTAAGCTGGCAGGACTATTGCCTAATATCTTTCTTCAAATCCTAATGACCTATTTCACAAGTTTGACCTAAAATAAAATTTTGACTACATGTCAACCTAATTGCATGCAGGTCTACTTTCACTAGAGTCGGTGACACTGGAACGGAGCCTCCTGCCTTCCTCTGCCACATCAGTAGCCTCACGTTTCTCAGAATTACAGACTTTTTCTAGGGAGTCACTGCTTCTAGGGATGTCACCCATGAGCACTACCCCTCTATCTGTTGTTGACTGGACAGGCATTGCGTGGCTTGCAGAAGAGTGTGAGAAATAGTTCAGCGCATCACTGAGACCTAGTAACGCCAGGGCTTAAGCTTCCCAAGTGTGTCTGGCACAGGTCTGAGGAGCCAAAACTTGGTCTCCCCAGGTTCTGAGCAGCAGTAAGCTAGAGTCACCAGCAAGAGAGAAAGGCTAGTAAGAGAGTCTTGGAATATTGCCAAGTCAAGTTCCTGCCCAGCAGGGGTCTCCATAAGGTGTCAAGTGCACTCCAGGGTCTCCCCAAAGGAACAGACTTTGCACAGTTGTGGAAAGAAAACAAATTTAGTTTATTAATTAGGGAAAAAAAAGAAACAGCTGGTCATGGTATTGCATGCCTGTGATTCCAATGCCTGGGAGGCTAAGGGACGAAGGCAGGAGTGTGGACGTAAATCCAAGGCCAGTCTGCCTCAAAAGTGGGGTCTCGTCTCAAACAGTAACAATGACAAAAGAATGATACTTTATTTCTATTTTAATATTTTATCACAAATGGAGTGCCTATATTTTTCAACCATGTTTTTCTATTTTATTTTGTTTTTACTATTTTTAAATTTTTATACAAAATAACAGGTGTCAGGATTCATTATAGCATTTCCATACATGTATATTGTTTCTCAATATTATTTCTGTCCCTCTTACCATAGGTCCTACCCTTCCTTCTACATGTCCCCCTTCCTCTGGGCTAATAGTTCTCCTTCAGCTTTCATCAAACACACATGTACACAACACACACACACACACACACACACACACACATACACACATATACGTGCACATGCACACATGTGCATGCACATGTATGGTATACATGTTTATATCTGCACTTATATACCTATAAACATAATTCTTTCCCGTGGTTTATACGAAAATAAACATACTGGGGCAGAGTACCGAAGCTTGCATTAGTTCTACGCAATCTGAGATGTTTAAGGATTGAGCCTATGATACCGAGATGAGCAAAATGGAAGGGATCAGATGCTCAGAGGTCAGCCAGCCCTGCTGTTCAGAGGGGCACAGACAAGCCACAGGGGCTAAGACATGACGGAGGAGGCAGAGATCTGGGGAGAAGGTGCTGCTAGGCCAGGGACACTGGAAGGGTGTGGTAGGACCCTGTGAAAGCATTTCAGGCATCCTTACCCCCAGAGGATGCTGATCACCAGGAAACAGAGTAGCTACAGCTGCCTGGGTTTCTATTTCCTGCCAGAGAGATGTGGATGACTCCATTGTGCCATCCCTGGGGTCAATAGCAGCTGACAAGGGAGGGAGAGTGTCCATCCAATGGGCTTTCTCTTTTGTCCCCCTCAGGCCCCTGGTGTCATCCCAGCGTTTCTGATTTCAGTCTTCCCCCTCCCCAAGTCCTGCAGTTACTGTTCTTTCCTTCCTTCTACAATCTGCCTCTCCACACCCCCCTGGTCCTCGTCTCTAGAACACTGTGAAGCCACAAGTCTTGGGGACTCCTTTCCAGGCTCTGCCAGGATGGGCCACCTGGGATCTCATCATAGCTCTATGCACGTTGCTAGCCAGCTCCAGGCCACGGACGAGGGTCTGGGGAAATCTACCTTATTAAATGCCTATAAATGAAGCCTATTTCCCCACATGTGACAACCCGGTTTCTGCTGCTTTTCCAAGTCTGAGAGCTGGAGGCACGCAGAGGGACGGCACCTCAGCCTTCTCGCGCCTTCCTTGAACGGCCTTGGCCCAGGCTTACATTTCCCGTCAGCTCCACTCATTTTATTTCCCAGATGGCTTCACACTACAAGGCCAAAACTAACAGGACTCCGCTTCTTCCAAGGTCAGACGCTTGCTCCATCCATCAGCATCACAGAACATGAAAGATTTCCATGTGAGGCCAGGCTTAACAAAAGCCAGCCTGTGGTGGGATCCCCTCTTAGAAGACAAAGACCAAGCCTGAGAATAGAAGCACACCAAGGCAGCCTTGTCACCACCTCAGGCCAGTCCCCTGTGTTTCCTCTGAGGTCAGCAGAGGCAAGCATTCTTTCTCCTTTACCCTGCAGACTCCCAGGTGCTCTGTGAGGACATCCCCGGCATCCAGGATTAATAGCTTTTAACACACTCTCTAGGCCAAGTCTAAGATCACCTTGCTTCCAGCCAAAGCACTCAGCCACTTCTCAGTCACTACTTGGATTAACTTCCACAGAGCATCAGTGGCCCTGTAACAGCGACTGCTTCAAAGAGGGACTTCTTGATGGTTTTGGACTTAACACAAGAAAAACCTACAAACATCACTGAACCATGAGCATGGCCTGCTTCAGAAGGTGAATGGAGCATTTCATACACTCAGTACTTGGAACACAAAAACTACTCAGGGTATGGCTCCCATCCTGTGTTTTTAGTCACTAAATCTAACCATAGCATGACTGGAGCTCTCTCTCTCTCTCTCTCTCTCTCTCTCTCTCTCTCTCTCTCTCTCTCTCTCTCTCTGTGTGTGTGTGTGTGTGTGTGTGTGTGTGTGTGTGTGTGTAGCTCTCCTATTTCAACTTTGTTTCCCTGACAGAAAACAGCAGAACAGCCGGGCGGTGGTGGCGCACGCCTTTAATCCCAGCACTTGGGAGGCAGAGGCAGGCGGATTTCTGAGTTCGAGGCCAGCCTGGTCTACAGAGTAAGTTCCAGGATAGCCAGGACTACACAGAGAAGCCCTGTCTGGAAAAAAAACAAAAAAGAAAGAAAGAAAGAGAGAGAGAGAGAGAGAGAGAGAGAGAGAGAGAGAGAAAGAAAGAAAGAAAGAAAGGAAGAAAGAAAGAAAGAAGAAAACAGCAGAACAGCATGAAACGTGAGCAATCACTGAAGAGTCCTAACAGGGAAACTAACCAGTTGTCCTCTGTTAAGATGCCTTTTCATGATCAAGTCTTATGATTTTTGCTGCACTTTAAATTTCTAACTTTTCTGTTAAGTGAGAATCCTGCCAGGTGACAGGAGACCCTTAAATGATTGTGTGTGGAAATTCTTATAGGAGAACAGTTATCCGGACAAATGGAAAACCACCAAGATGAACCAATGCAGTGAATATCTTTCACTTGACACATGTACACCACACACACGTAAGAGTGAGACCTGGGGACTCCCAAGAATGTGCTCACCACCCTGGTGTATTAATGACAGAGGCCGGATGCCCCAAGTCCTGGTCTTTATCTGATTAGGACCAGAACATGACTCTTCTCATTCAGAAGCCCCTGCCATATCTCCCCACTCACTGAAATTCTCTTTAATCTCTTCTATTACTAGGAAAAATGACAGAATGAAGGAAATAACAAAGGATTTAAGTATTCATTAAAATGTTTAATTTGGGAAAGTCAGCATAATGGAATACAAGAGTATGTTTACCATAAAAAGTGGGCAGCGGCAGTCAGGCCTCAGTGTGAGTACTTGTGAAGCTGAGGCAGGGGATTTCAAGACCAACCTGAGCTGCGCAGGGAGCTCAGTGCCAGCCTTTGCAACTTAGTGAGACATTGTCTCAATAAAGCAGCTGTCATTGTTCTGTCCCAAAGCTGGGCCCTTATTGGCCAGTTCATTCCTCAGACCCGAAGGCTCCCTCCTGAAGGAAAGGGCAGCGTGGGCTCAGGATTGCAAGCTTCCATGGCCCTCCCCAAGACTCTATAAAAAGTGAAGAGTTGCTGAGAGGGAAGAATTCCTCCCCGAGCTGTCTGCAAGGTGAGCAGGGGACTCCACGGAAGGGCCTTTGTGTGACCTTAGCCCTGCTGGGAAGGCTGCAGGGTGACTCTGTGACCTGGCAGTGACCCACCCTTCTGAGAGCCACACCAGCAAACAGAGTGCTTCCCCCGGCAGGAGCTGGGCATGAGAGCCTTCCTGGTGTGTTTCTAGTGCCCCATCTAAGATGAACAAATATGTATTCATTAACTCCCAGAAAAAGATATGAAACAAATCTATTTAAATATTTGGTGCTATTCCCTGTTTTGTCCTAATATGAAATTCCTACTAATATAATGTTGATATAAAGAAGAAATCGTAAGAAAGAGACTCATAATAAAATAGCATATGCTTCAATATCTAATTATCCAGGTATGACAAAAAGAAGAAATGTAATGGAGTGGATACTAAGAAACAAGTTTAGAATCATGAAAAGACATTTCAACATACTTTTATACACATTTTTCTATTTTCAGTAGAACTATATAAGGGTGTTCACACAGAATCGATTTTGTGCATGAGTGACTTTTTCACACTTGATATTTTAATACAGGGAAAAATAAGTGTGCACACAAGTGCACACACAGATATCATGTATGCATATAGCAGCTACAAATGCAGACGGACCGAGTGTGCGACTACAGTGCATTTACATCAGTGAATGCATCTTGAAATGTTAAATTTGTAAATAAATAAATGTATACATTTTGGMTTTTCAGAAATTATTGTAAATTTTATTCTGTGTATGTGGAGTAGGCAGCATGTGTGCAGTTGCACACGTGTGCAGGTGCATCCCACGTGGAGCCAGACGTTAGCGTGGTGTGTCTCCCTCTGTCAGACGTTAGTGTGTCACGGCTCCTTTGTTGGATGTTAGCGTAGCATATCTCCTCTGCCAGACTCCACCTTGTGTGTTGAGATGGGCTCTCTCTCTGGACCTAGAGCTCACTGGCTTGGCTAGATCACCTGGTCGGTGAGCTCCAGGGACCCACTCATGTGCACAACACGCCCAGCTTTTTGTGGAAGTGCCTAGGATCCAGACGCAGGTTCTCATGCTTCCATGACAAGTACTTTGTCAACTGTGCCATCTTTCCAAGCTTAATCTGTTTCTCCTTTTACTTAGAAATTGTATTTTTTGGTAACTCAAGCTATATTAAGTCAATACCAAACCCATTTTGTTTTCCTGTGAACAAAGCACGGAACAAAGCACCTGTCTTTGAAACAGGTTTTCCACCCACTGGAATGTCAAGTTCTACACTATAAATTTATGGGGAACTGAAAGCATCTTCTATTCTGTGGGGTAATAATCAGCAACAAAAAAGGGTCTAATTCGGAAGCCTGTGCAGTTCTCAAAAGAGAGAGGAAGCTCGTGGCTCAGTCTGAAGACATTAAGGGAGGTTTCCAAAGATGAAGGGGGTGGAGCTGGAAATGTGTCTCAAACTGAGAACAAAATAAAGCCAGCGCACAAATCAAGCCAGAATTGAAAATTCCCTGAGCAAAACATTAGGAATTTCTGAAGGGTGTATATGGAAAGCAGACAAGTGAGGCTGGCCATTGACAGGCCATTGATGTGGGTTAAGGGTTTCCCTTAAGAACATCTTTGACAGCAAAGGAGTTGTGACCTGGAAATGGGTCGATGTGGTGGACAGAGAATTTTAGATCATCCCTAGTGAGAAGTAGTGAAACTCACAACACTAGTCACAGGGTTGTTGTACATAGAGAGKTGGAGTCCATGGGTTAAAGACAGCTGACATAGGGAGGAGATGCAGATACAAAAGGAAGACCAGCTGTTGGCTTCCAAGAAGCAATTTTCCAATTACTTACTTTGAGCCTTCTAGAGAAAAACAATCATCATAAGATCGGCATACACATACTAGCCAGGGGTCTCCAGAGAAACTGAACCAACACAGACACAGAAATGAGAGAGAAATGGTTATAGAAATTGTCTCACATGATTAGAGATGCTGAGAAGTCCCATAGCATCTGCAAGCTGGGGATGGCGGAGCCAGCAGCACAGAGCACTCTAAATCCAAAGGACTGAGGAGCAGGAAGGTGGGTGATGTAACTCTCAGTTGCTCTATCTTAATCAAATTTGGATCCACCCGAAACCAGGAGATCTAGAAAAGCAGATTTAGAGCACAGATCACACCTGCCTGTGGAAACTCTTCATTGTTTCCATTATTTTTCTCTAAATATTAAAGTATTTTTTCTTCTCCCTTTTTGTTGAGAATTTTATATATGTGTAAATCTGTTTTGATGTAATACACCTCTCTGTTCTATGCCCTAAATTTCTCCTACCCACTCCCACTATTTTTTCCTTCCAACTTCATCTGAGTTCACTTAGTGTAATCTTAGTGTTTGGGTTTAGATGGTCTACTGAAACATGGGTAGCCTTTCATGTCCTACCCATAAGGAAAACACACTCTCACACCCAGACAGTTGCCAGTAACTCCTCAGTGGTGGGACTTAGTGATCCCTGTCCATCCCTATGCTGGACTGTGTCTGCCTTGACTTTGCACAAGTCTTGTGCACGCTACCACAATCACTGTGAGTTTATATTTGCAACTTTCCTGATGGGTCTATAAACACTGTTTCATCGTAGTCACCCACTGTCCCTAGTTCTTAAAGCCTTCCAACCCCTCTTCCTCAATGACCTCTGAGATTTCAGAAGACAGGTGTGATACTGATGTCCCATTTAGGGTTGGTTACTTTTATAATTTGCTATTGTCTGCATGTCGCCCAGCTGTGAATCTCGGTGTTAATTCTCATCTACTTCAAAAGGAGTCTCTCTGATGAGGATTGAAAGAGGCACTGATCTATGGGTGTAGAAATAAGGCATTAGAATTCAGTTTAGTGTATCCATTTACCAGAATAATAGTGGCAGGTTCTCCCCTGCAGTCTATGACCTATCTAGTCACAGGTTCTTGGACCCAGTAATAACGTCTGGCATGATTTTCATCTAGGGGAGTAGGTGAAGACAAACTCTTATGTCATACTTGTCCCTTATGACCTGATACCTGTCATTCTACTAATCTCTCTCATGAAAGGCATGCCCCTCTTCACCTCATAGCATGTCATACTAGTTTCTGATGTTCCATGTCCCTTCCCACAATAGGGCCAAGTGCTCAGTCTCCTCCCTCTTTTTGCTCTCACCATTCCCTCATCTATGCCTAAATTTAGCTACAGAGACAGACAGCCAAAGGAGACTGTCCAGGCCTGAAGTGTCCATGACATAATCATCCAATACTCCTCCACAGGCCTACCAAATAATTTATAACCAAATAATTTCTATTTATTGCAATATAACCCCATCCTGCATGATATTCAGTTATTATTCACACACCATAATAAGCACCAATTTCAGGCAAATAATTCAATGAGGACTGTACAGCCATCACCATCCAATTCCACGAATCTTTGTCACCTCAAAAAGAAGTCTTGTGTACTTTGGCTGCCACCCTGACCCTGCTCTCCATCCTTTGGCCTTAAGCTAATGCCCAACTTCTTCTTTGTGTATGGATTTTGCTACCCTGGCCTTTCCATGTTAAAGGGATCATATGTGGTCTTTGTGACTATGCATGCTCCTTTCACTGAGCACAGCACTTGAACGTCCATCCATGTTACAGTGTGTGCCAGTACTTGGTTCCTCTTTATGACCCCTGAACATGTCCAATAGTTGGAAAATTGATTACGTCTCCGGCTAAAAGTAGGTTTATACCAAGGACAAGTCTTCATTCCTTCCTACATCACGCAGAGAGGTGTTCAGAACTGATTTGTTGAACTGCAAATACGTCGAAAACGATGAACGTGGCTCACTGCCCTTGCCGTAGGTCAGTACAGCGTTGAAGCCTGGAAATCCAACTGAGCTTCTCACCACTGAGAGAAAACTCACGCTACAACCTGTGTACATGTTTTACTATAACTAGCAGGTAACTGAAGTCGGAGGCCAGTGTGAATGTTGCGATGTACTTGTGCACACTTTCCTCAGTGTTAGGAGGCACAGTGATTGCTCAGGACCTTTGTTAAATACAGACTCCACTCCAAGGGGCTTTGGGTGGCATGTCTGCCCTTCTAAGAAGTTGCCCCCGATGGTTTGGTGACCACACCTTCATCCACAGAACACTGGACATCACACTTTCTCTTCTTCAAGCCTGCTGGCATTTAAAACACATGTTCGATTTTTTTTTGATAAATTATTACACCTGGGAATGCCCAGTATGAAATCTTTGCAAATATGTATCAAATGCTTGCCACTGAATGAATGTATAAACAACCCCCAAATGTAAAATGGATTCCATGCCTGTATTCCTGGACTGGATTGTGAATAAAAGCAAAAGAAAATGGGTCTAAGACAACAAGGAAAAGCAAGAGTTTTTGAGAATCTAAGAAATAAAAGAGGAAAAAATGATTCTAGATTAAGTAACTGGTATTTAGAGATATAAGAAATCTTTGTTTGAACTAACATTGTTAAATTTAAATATATTTCTGATGTTAGGCAGTCATATTGGTGAGATTTTATGAGTATAGCATCTGACATTCCTAAGAAACACAATCTTGAAGTAACAGACATGCTAACGTGGAGAGCATGACAGATAACAAGGGTGGGTCCACAAGAGGCCTAAACCCTACTCGAAGAACTACAGGCCACTAAGGAATGCTGAGAGCGAGCAGGAGAAACAGTCTTCCCCAGGGGAGAGCACAACAAATGGTTACCCAAAGCCAAATGTGTTCTGAACACATACATGAAGTAATATTATATGGACTGACAAGCTTGTATATATGTGCTTGCAAATGTGTGTATACATCATGCATGTAACAACAAGAATAAAAAGAAAAGGGGAGACATGAATTTGAAAGAGACCAGGGAAGAGTGAAAGGATTTGGAGGAAGAAAGGATAAGGGACATTATATAATATTTTAATGTCAAAAAACAATTAAAATACAAAATTAGAAATGAAATAAAGGAACTCAGATGATGCTAAGATTGTAAGCAAACCCTTGGTATGTTAAATGGGAAAATAAGATGCTTCGTACAATGACTGAATGGAAGAAAACAGAATGAGAAGACACGGGATGTAGAAAAGGAATGTTTGCCACCACGGCTGGGAGGAAAGTGTGTGGTGGCAGAGAATGAAGACAAAAGCAAGGTACAACCAGAAACAAAGAAAACACACTTCCTCCTGGGAGAGTGAATCCTGCAGACACTCAATTGAATGCTAATTCAAATTAAGATCTCTCAGATTTCTGGATTAGTGGCAGGAGAGTGTGTGAGGAAGGACAGCAGGTTTCAAAAAATGGAACTTGTGCAAACCTTGTAGGTTGTCAGTAAACAGGTCTAGGAGCCTGTTTAAGGTAAGCCTGTCCCTCCAGTCTGATCAGATCAGAGGAGTGACAGGAAGGAGCACAGAGATCGTCATACATCCCTTCCCTTTCAGATAAAGGATTATGTTATCTGTGAAAGCCCTGCACCTCTGCTGCAAATCAGTGGCAGCTGGCAGACTCTGGCTGCAGTCCCTCCCCTCCCGCTGTGATAATGACATCTACAACAGGTAGAGTCCTTGCGAGATAAGCCTGGAACTTAATAATTCACTTGTGGCAGCTCTATTTCTTTTTTAATTAACAGCTTTCCCAAGCAAGAGGGGAGACTGCACGGTAGAAGGCAGATTCCTGATAAACATACCTTGACAATGGCAGATAAACAGGATGCTCGGCAGAGATGCTGCCAAAGCACAGGTGACAGAGATTAGTCACTGTGCCACAGAGCCTGCTGGGCTCTGTCCCTTCAGTGAAGAGACTTGTTGGCAAAGTCGTCCCAAAGTCACCGCTGAGTGAAGGGACAAACTACTTTTCAGAGCACAGAACCTGTTTACAGAACAGGTGATCCATGGTACCCTGTACTGTGCCGCTTCCGGCTCCCCTCAGCCCCTTCACTGGCATCTGGAGAAGTTACCTCTATGTGTAGAACCTCGAGCAACAGAAAGCTAAGTGCAGCTCTCTGAAAGAATGGCGTCATCCACCAGTACCACTGGTGTTTCCAAGCACTGCTGGAAGACATCCAGAAGGAATTCAAAGTCGTTACTAAGCTTAGAGGCCAGGTAGTTCTAGCAAAGAGCCCCATTTTTAAAACTCGAGGCCTGAGGCGACAAAGTAGTTGACTTATTTGTAGAGGTGACTTCACAAGAAGTCACATTCTGATGCCCGTATCTTCACAGTATCAATAGGAAGGGCATGCAGGTTCACAGAACTCCATTTAACAAAACACATACCCTCGAGGTAACATGGGAAGCCACAGTGCTTACGTCAAGTATAACTCACTTCAAAGGCAGTGTTGTCATTTCCTTCCTAGTCTTTACAGCGCAGCCCCATGCTCCAACCAACTGTGTCAAGCTGCTTCTTTGCTGGGGGCCACCCCCACTCTGAAAGCCGGGAAAATCAGGTGCCATTTTTACTATGTGAGTTTGCTTTCCACCACAGTAACCCATCAATCTGAGCTAATCAAATTCAAAGGAGGAAAGATTTATGAAAGCTAGTGTTCTGTCATCTTGACACAAGCTTTAGTCATCTGGGAGAAGCTCAATTGAGCAAATGCCTCCAGAAGATCCGACTGTAGAGCATTTTCTTCATTAGTAATGAGGAAAAAGGGACCAATCTATGTGGGTGTTGCCATCCCTGGGCTGGTGGCCCTGGGTTGTTGTGGGAAATATTAAAAAAGGAAACCAGTCTGTCTCTGCTCTTATACCTGTAACTCTCTGCCCTGGTGGCCTGGCAGGCCATGCACTGGCAGGCAGTGGCTGACCTGTTATTATCTCATGAAGACTCTCTGACCCAGAGCTCCCAAAACATCTCCACACAGCTCACTAGGTTCCCACTGGCGGGTCGCTACCTCTCCAGCCCCATGCCTCAAATCCCCCACCGCCTTTGAGCTGCACCTCAGACAAACCCACGCTTTGCCACAGTACCTTTCTCTCTTGAACTCAGCCGAACCCCTGCATGAAGGAAAACGCCACACAAACTTAGTTCAGAAACAATGGTAACTCAATCTCTGGGCGCAACAGCTAAAATCCTAATCTTGTAAGCCTTATTAAATATAAATCCTCCAGTGGTGAATCCTGACGGATCTGACGTTGAAATCAGGAGACCTAGTAATTACATCATGAACTCATGCTATCCCTGTCCCAAAAGACCTAACTCTCTTCTGCTTCCTCTCTGACTCATTTCATCTACAGACATAATACTGTCCAGAAAAGGGGCATAATTTACAGGTTAGGACAGCTTAGTTCTTCTGAGACAGAATAGGCTAGTCCTTAATTTCCTGTTTCTCTAGGTCTGTCAGATGTTCCTGGGCCAAAAGGTTGAAGACAGATGGATGCTCCGACTTACTGACTTACTAGGGCTATATAGGTAGGCAGTTGTCTCTACAATTTGTCTCAGTTCTGGAGGATGTGTTAGGCATCCCATATATTTTCAGTTAATGTTGGTCATTCTCAGATTTCTGATGGGGTTAAAAACTACTTATAGTCTCATAGCCAGCCCAGGCTATTTACTTTGAGAGAAGAAATTTGAGAGGATGGCTTTCAGATGGTATACAATCTAAAGCCAAGACATAAGTCAAGGTAGAATCATAAGTCTTTTAATTTAGGATAAATGACAATGTTTTATCTTAATGACATAAATGATAGACTGGGTGTTAGGTCTATCTTATACTTTATAAATTACAAAATGGTAATAGTTGTGCTCTATTTATATTTGAGAGAAAGGTTTTGTTTTTTTATTAGAATAGAAAGGGGAAGTGTTATGGACAGTCCTGGGGTTGCTTGTATTTTGATGCTAATTCCTTTCTCCTAGGAAGAGCTTCGAACAAGGAATGAGTCACTTACTCAGGTGACTTCTTGTGAACCATTCCTTAATGAATAAAGGAGCCAATCACTGGACAAGTAGGTAGGACTTCCGGGTTAAACAGGAGCAGAGAGGAAGAAGCAAAAGAGAGTTAGGTCTTTTGGGACAGGGATAGCATGAGGACATGATGTAATTACTAGGTCTCCTGGTTTCAATGTCAGATCCATCAGGATTCACCACTGGAGCATTTATATTTAATAAGGCTTACAAGATTAGGATTTTAGTTGTTGCGCCCAGAGATTGAGTTACCATTGTTTCTGAACTAAGTCTGTGTGGCGTTTTCCTTCATGCAGGGGTTCGGCTGAGTTCAAGAGAGAAAGGTACTGTGGCAAAGCGTGGGTTTGTCTGAGGTGCAGCTCAAAGGCGGTGGGGGATTTGAGGCATGGGGCTGGAGAGGTAGCGACCCGCCAGTGGGAACCTAGTGAGCTGTGTGGAGATATTTTGGGAGCTCTAGGCCAGAGAGTCTCCATGAGATAATAACAGATCAGCCACTGCCCACCAGTGAATGGCCTGCCAGGCCACTTTGCTGTCAGGAACATGCCAGTTTGATTTCAATACTTCCTGCAACACTGGGTTCTATAAGAAATCAGGTTGAGCTAGCCATGAGGAGCAAGCCAGCAAGCAGTACCCTCAATGGCCTCTACCTGCATCATCTCCTGCCTCCAGGTTCCTGCCCTGTTTGAGTTCCTGACCTCATTTCCTTCCATTATGAACAGTACTGTGGAAGTATAAACCAAATAAACCCTTTCCTCTCCACCTTGCTTTTGATCGTGGTTTCATAACAGCAATAATAATCCTAACTGAGACAGGTTTATTTTGGCTCAAGGTTTCAGAGTTTTCAGTCCATTGTTACTTGGCCCTCTTGCTTTGAGCCTATAGTGGCATATTACCTTTTGCCAGGGGAATATACCAAGCAGGTCTGTCCACCACTTGACACCAGAAAAGTACACAGAAAGGAAAGGCCTGAGGTCCCAGTGTTTCTTTTGAGTGTATTCCAGTGTGAATCTAACGTCTCATCTATTCCCACCTTATACAGCACTCCAAGCTGGAGATGAAGCATTTAACACATGGGCCTTTAATAGTCACACCAGATCCAAACTCTAAATYGGCAAAAATGTTCTGCAGTTGCTGCCCTGCCCCTGTAAGTCTGCCCTCCTTGTGACAGTCCCCCATGGACTTTTGGTGTGTTCTGTTTGACCTGAACTTACCCAGATCTTACTTTCCTTGCTTCACTGACCTCCTGGCTTCTCTTTTACTCTTGGAATTAGTGTAGAGTAGCCTGCCTAGGCATGAATTCCATGCCAGACTTTTCCTGGAGCTTAGCCTTGTCTGACATTCCTTGATCCTACCTCAGCCCTCACTTCTCTGTAGAACTACCCCAAAATTGACAAGCAAGAGCAAGTCTACCCTCATCTAAATGCATGCTTTATCACTGGTCTTATCATTTCTTTGTGTCAGATAACGGAAGGTTGAGAATGCCTACAAAAGTTGCCCTTAGCTGGTGATGACAGTAAACCATGTGTCCATCCTTTAACACCACAGTGTTTGCAGTCTTCCAGTGAGGCTGCACTCCACTCATCGGGGAGGATTCTAGGTGAGACAAAGTAAGGAGCTAGAAGGGCACACGGCTCCCCATAAGGCTTGTATGTAAAGAACCATGCTGCAAAGTGTTGCTACAGAAACAAAATGCCCACAGGAAACCACTCCAAACTAGCACAATTCAAGAACGACTTCCTGGGATTGTGACGTGCCAGTTAAGTCTTAAATGGCAAGGAAAATTTTAATATAAGAATAAAGGAGTCAGGCATGGTGGATCATACACAACTCTTCTTGGCACTCAGGCTCAAGGAAGAGGTTTATCATGAGTTCAATGCCAGCCTGGGCTACATAGTGAGTTCCAGGCTAGCCCTGGCTATAGAGTAACACCCTGTGTCAAAAGAACCAGAAGAGAGAAGGAAAATAGGAGAGGGAAAGGGGGAAGAGGGGAGAGGAGGAAGAGGGGAAAAGTGGGAGGGAGAGAAGAAAACAGGGAGAGAGAGGGGGGCAAAGGCATTCTGGACAGAGAACTGAAATGGCCAATGCAAAGAGGAGGTCTGGTGTCCTGGAAAGAATAAGGGTCTCCGAGCATCAAAAAAGCATTTTCAGCCCAACTCTGTCACATACTATCAGAGATCTGAGGAAAGGACCTGAGTGAATCTATGTCCTCATCTGTGGAATGGAAAGAAGACGACTTTTCCACTTAGAATTCTGTGACAGGACCCAGAAGAGGAACAACACATTGCAGTCTAAGTATCAGATAAATACGCAGTTTGACTAATACATATGTTCATACCAACCTGGTTTATGGGAAAGCAGGCTAGAGATTTACTTTAGGGCCTAATCAAATCACCCTTCAGATTCAAACTCAAGGAGCCACACCCAGCGAGTCTTATGGATCAGGAATGGTAAGCCTGAGTGGGGCTTCAGAATAACATGGCAGCCACAGGAAAGGCATTTGGAAGAGGGAAGAACCAGAGATAGAAAGCCATGCCAGGAAGTCATGCCAGAAACAAGTGCAACAATAAAGACAGAGGCAGTGCTAGATGTGAAAAAAGTACACAGATTGCCAATAACTGGTAAGTAGATGGATATTAACACAAAAACAGAAAAGTTAGAAGGCTTTAAAATAGTGCCACTGAGAGATTTACAGAACTCGAGGCAGGTGAAGTTGGGAAGAAATAAGAGAAACATTATTGAGTTCTAGGCTCTGGTGGGGCACTTTATGGCTGTTCTAGTCACAGGGGGACGTCTTTAAACTTAAACTAAGAGTATAGCCCAGCAGTAGCATTTGAACTGAGTCTTTTATTTCCTGTGGAAGAAAGAAAGAAAAAAGAAAGAAAGAAAAAAAGAAAGGAAGGAAGGAAGGAATTAAGGAAGAAATTAGGGAAGGAAGGAATTAAGGAAGAAATTAAGGAAGGAAGGAAGGAAGGAAGAAATTAAGGAAGGAAGGAAGGAAGGAAGAAATTAAGGAAGGAAGGAAGGAAGGAAGGAAGGAAGGAAGGAAGGAAGGAAGGAAGGAAGGAAAAAGTTTCTGTTTAAGTGTTCATCTGGTTTGTGCACATGCCAACCCTGATTGCCAGCATAGAAGATTGTACCTGCTGTCTCCAAGCAGGGAGGCAGCACTGGAGCTATGGGATCAAAAGCTGGGAGCACTCCCTCACTTCCTGGCTGCTCAGTCTGCCCCTTTCTTTCTAGGAGGAACCCTTCAGTTTGGGTTCTGACAATGAGCCAAGTTCATTTCCTCATGCCAAGAGCCAAAGGAATCCAGCTACTTCCTCTCCTCAGTCTTGGCAGATGGGACATGGACAGGTGTCCTCAGGTGGGCCAAGTAGACATTTCCACCAGAAATCATTTTTGAGGTCATGAAGCAGACAAGGAGTAGTTTAGAACCCATTTAAGCAGCAGAATGGTTTTTCTACCCCATGACCTGGTGCCCTAGTTCCTGACCATACTCTTTTAACTCCAGTTTCTAAGTACTGGAAGCAGTGTTTAAAGTTACCCAATATCCGCCCAAGAGTTGTTTTCCTACTTAAGCTAACCGAGATTGGATTCCATTGCCTTAGAACTTCAAAATGTCTCCACTGTAATTGATTCCTTCTGAATGTAATAAGAAGCAGAGTATGTGAGCGATTCCAGCAAAGGCCTCTCTTGGGCTTGTCCTCTGGCCCTGCTCCTTCCTGCCTGGGTTATCTTGAGGAAGCCATTCATCTTGGATGCTTCAACTTCTACATCTGCAAAACAGGGGTCTTAACCCTGACCAATGGCATGGAGTGCTATGGAAATGAATTGGATGATATGAAGCAGTTACCAAGGATTTGACACATGAGTACAGCCTGAGTCAGAGGTGGCTGTAATCATGCAATGAGTGACAGTTGTAGAAGTGTCCCTTGAGTTGGCCATGATTTCTGTCCTTTAGTACAGGGGTCAGACATGATGCAGCATGTAAGAATAACCCAAAAGCCTTTATGTTGATTACAAAACAGTCTTCATAAGCCAGCTGAGTTGATGCCACAGAATTGTTATAAAATCTCTATGGCTGGAAGAGTGTTTTAAGATTCACCTAACAACTTAGGGACAGTTAAGATGGAAAAAAATGGCAAAGGATGTTTGTGATAAGACTTGAGAGTGTCAAGAAAGCAAAAGTTCACCCTGGGTCGGTTTCAGGATCATTTATGGGTTCTAGTTAGACACAAGGAAGATCTCAGGCAGAATAAAGTCAAGATTCTCCTTGAGGGAATGTGGCAAGGCTCCCAGGATGAGGAGGTAGCTATGGTCCACATGAAAATCTCTATGCCAGAGATCCTGCTATAAAATTCTTGGGTCTGTTCTCCCAGGAAAGAATCTGGATCATGTATATGCTTACCTCTAAATCTGAGCTGGGTTACTGAAGCCTTGTCAATATTGTCCACGACGCATCTGTCCCTTGCATCATCTAGCCACCAAGTGCTCAGTTTTAGGGTCTTCTAGTGACTTTAGGGGATTCTATGGCATTTTCCCTCTAAGTTTCTGATTATCCCAGCACCACGTATTGAAAAGGACAATCTTGCCCTATGTCTCTGTAATTCCTCTTCGGAAATAAATCAAGAGGCCACATGTGAGCTTGTTTCAGGGTAGTCTCACTTCATCCATTGATCTGTCTCTTCCTAGGCTGGCAATGCACTGTCTCCATTCCCACTGCTTTCACTCAGCCTCTGACCACCGAGGACCAGTCCCCAGAACTTGTCTTTTCCAGACAGCCTTGGTTATTCTTAGCTCTGTGTGTGTTTACAGTTATTTTACAATTCCCTCGTCAAATTGCACACACACACACACACACACACACACACACACACTTCTGAAACATTTAATGCAATTACACTGAATCCACAAGGCAGCACAGAGTGGCACTGACACCCTTACAATATTGAAAAACAGCAGCAAGCAGATCTCACCTGGTACTAGTAGATACTCAACACTAAACCAAAGCCTGAATTTGAATCATTACAGGGAACTTGGGATCCAATTAAACTGAGTAAGAATTTGTGACAAAAGACTTGTTATCTCACATCTTAGGAAGACAAAGTCTGTCTTTAGCACTGGGTATTGATAAAGAATTTGTATGCAACTGCATAGAAATATATATGTAATTTGTCAACTTGTAATGCAAAAAGTAAGTTATTTTTATGGGACTCTTGGTGTGCAAGCCACATGGCTTCAAGAGCCCAGTTTTGTTCAGTCACAACACAACTGTTTCCAATAAACCTAACAGCACGGAGGAAGGCATGCTGGTCTGAGGTTGTTTGGGAGGGTGGTTCTATTACTAATTTATTTTCAACTTAAAGTTAAATATTGTGATAAAATGGTCAGAGGGATGGCATACAATAAGTGCCCAGAATAACATTTTCATGCTAAAACCAGGAGCAATAGAATGAGAGAAGTATCCTGAATCTGCCCTGCAGCTGAGCCCTGGATCTGCCTACCTGTCTCCACCAAATTCTGTGTCCTTGTGTCTACACTGTGCAGGCCACATCCGGAGGCTGCTTTGTTCCCCAGACTCCCGGAGTTTATAGAATACAGGTTATAGTTCATAGAATAAATTTTTGAAGTTTGTGTGAAAGAAGCCTTCCTTCACTCCTCTATATGCTTTGCTCTACAACAGGCCCCCTCCTAGAAGAGGCTGAACTATAGACTAGAATACTAAGCCATTTGTCCCTCAAAAAACATTACCAGGTAAAGCCAACCAAGAGGTAATCATCTCCTTGCTGTGGCTGACTAATACCAAAAGTACTAGCATATTAATAGAAGTGGTTTTTGATGCTCAGAGTAAGGTGACAATGGTCCTGTGAGTGCCTAATAAAGAATCAGGAAGGCCAAATCTGAACTATCAACAGACACACACACACACATACAAACACACACACACACATACCACATACATCTATGTGTACATACAGATACATACACACAGCTACCCCACATATACATACATATATACACATACATACACACATATGCAGATACATATGCAGACACATCCACACATACATATGCATGCACACACACACACATACACATATGCACACACACCAATATCTAGAAGACTGCACTGAATGTTCAAACAGGCTTTCAATACTGTTCAATGGATCTTCAGGTCTGATTGTGGACCAATAGCTCACTATTTTCTTATCTAAATTTTAGAATAGTTTTAGCATCTGGTTACATATCATGTTCTACCTTTTCAAGAATATCTTGGGTATTCTTACCTAGGCTCTTGTTGTTCTTCTTGTAGAGGACTTGCTGAATCACTTTGTTAAGTTTAATTTCTAATACATCATTAAGTAGCTTTGCACCAACCTCTATAAAGCTAATGGAAAACTATGGTACATCTTCCCACCTAATCAGTGTTTTTAAATACATAATATTAAAGTTTAAATGTAATGCTTCATCTTTTCAAAAGGCATGTATATTTTCTGGTAAATTAATTATAAAGTATGCTGAATGTTTTGTTGTTATAGTAAATATAATCATTGTTGCCTTCCTTTTACTTAATTATGCCACCACTATGCATAAATAAAAATTCTTCATAAAACATTACAGATGGTTAAAAATAAGCCCTCCACCACTCACCCTTCCAACATCTCTCCTGCCCCCAAATGGGAACCCATGAGAGCTGGGCCCACAGCCATCAACATATTTTCCATGGTCTTTGAATTTGAGGGCATCATCTTGCAAGTTTCCATGTCAGCAGATACAGCTTTGTCTGAAGCTGTCATTGTGATGCTATACAAATGTGACTATGGTGGATGGTGAGATTCCGCCATTGTTAAAAGCCTTTGGTCTTCTGAAGAGGGCCTGAGCTCGGTTTCCGGTGGTTGCACAGTGGCCTTGACCACCTGAGACTCCAAGAAGTCCCGCAGTCTCTTCTACCCTCAAGGCTTCCTACATTCGCATGGCGCACAGACATGCAGTCAGGCACACACACATACACACAAAATAAGATACGTTTTTAAATATGTGTGAATTCACTAATATTTCTCCACCCATAGACACTGAAGTCCCATCACAGTCTCCACCATTAAAATGCTACTTATATTTAAAATCTCTATGCAAAAGAGCTGACATGTTAAAAATGTATAAACTTCGGTTCTCAGAGTCAACAGTCAGTATTTTACCAAAGACTGAAGTTCGCATGCTGGTACATCCATATTCCTAGCAATTGGCAGTTTCAAGCAGGAGGATCACAATTTTAAGGCTAGCCTTAGCTACATATGATATTATTTCAAAATAGTAACAAAAATTGAAAGTTATCAAATTGCTCTACAAAATAATTTACCAACTAATACCAACATAATGAAAAGGCCATTTTCACTTTATTCTTTACACTTTGACTCTAAATTTATGACAACTTGCCAAAATGTTATTAAATGACTGTCTTAAATTATTACCTGTTGGTCATATTATTATCAGTATTTATGTCTGCCATGGTCATTTTACTATCTTCTTCTATTAGACATTTCCTCAGGTCCTCTTTGATAATCCCAGGAACACACCGCAGCCCTGGTTCTTCCTACGAGCGTCGTTCTCTTGCATGGCATGTATGTATGCATTCCATGAAGTCATTTTCTCTTTTATTTATGATTATCTCTTATCGACCATAAATTTTGAGTTTTTAAGTCTGAGATTTATAAAGCACATGCCTTATTAACAGGCTAAGCAATAAGATCTAAGCAAGGACTAATACTTTCAAAGTAATTAAAACCACAAGTAACATTTCACAAAATGTTTGGCAACTGCCGTATACAATGAAAAAAAACTGTGATTTCATTTGATATCAAAGTCCAAGGTCTGCTAGTACTACATTTGCCAATTGAGTGACGCTTCAGCTGGAGCTACTTGAAGAATAAATGTGTAATTGTTTCCCCATCTAAGTTTGCGGAGTACCTACAGTCTTCCCTGTATTGGATCTGTGTCTAATCATTTTCCCGCTAAGTTAGTCATTCTTCCTTTGTGGTCCCACAGCTGTCTGCACTTAGACTGACAGAGTGCTCTGGGTTGACTGTTTTACTTTCTTTATCTTCCATCCTCCCATGAGACAGAGACAGCTCCTGGAGGAAAGGGCAGTGTGAAGGATGGATGAAGCAGTCAGCTGGGATCCTGCCTTAGAACCTGATGCTCCAGGCTGACCTGCTGAAAACTCAGCTTGATGGTGAGCGAACCACTGAACTTACACTTGGAGAATACCGTGGTAGTCATCTTTATGCTACTGTAAAAAAAAATTCCAGATATGATGCACTTCACAAGAGGAAAAGATTATTGTGATCCATGATCAGATCCCCTTACATCGGGGGCCACCATCTCTCCAAAGCAGTGCATTATAGGGACAGATGATGTCCCTACTGAAGATGGATGGCAGAGATAAATGGAAGAATACGTATCCAGTCCCAATATTTCTTTGAAGGGGACACTCCCAATAATCCAATTACCTCCCATCAAGCCCAGACCCTCAGTAGTACCACAGACTCACAATGAAGCAGTCAACCCATGGGCCAGACACATATCAGAACCATAGAAATTATGCAACTAGAATTTAATTTTAAAACCCTATCTATATTTATATCAGGCTGGTGGCTCACATAGCATCGTGAATCTGAGTTTGTATCCCAGAATGTTGTGTCAACGTTACTGTTTTTCTTGGTTTAGATTTTCATTTTGTTGTTGTTTTTGAGAGAGAGAGAGAGAGAGAGAGAGAGAGAGAGAGAGAGAGAGAGAGAGAGAGATATGAAGTTCGATGGGTGGGGAAGATTTGGGAGAAATTGTGGGAGAGGAAAAAATATAATCAAAATATATTGTACAGAAAATACTTAAATAAACAAATAAGCTTACTGTACTTAGCATTCTTTCACCTCTAATAAAATGTTAATTCCACAGATAGAAACATGCCTGACCCTTTAAAGAAGGGTATGCCATGACCCTTTAAAGAAGATCAAAACACATTCTCACACATTTTTGTTTTACTTCCCCTAAACTAACTTTGCCACTACTGGAAACGTACAGTCTAAATGAAACTCTATGATCTGTATCTCAATCTTAATGAGACAAAAACTGCAAGACATCCTATTACTTATACAAAAACAACTATATTATACCCTTATTATCCATATAGACTATGAAGTTTGGGACCAAAGAAGATATAAGAGCTGGGGAAATGGGTCAGTGGTTGCAAGCACTGGCTGCTCTTTGGGAGGACCTGAGTTCAATTCCTACACCATACATGGTGGCTCACAGCCCATCAACAACTCCAGCTCCAGGGGATCTGATGCCATCTTCAGGCTTCCACAGCAAAGTACATTCATATAAAATAAAGAAAATAATTTAATTTATTTTTTTAGAGAAGATACAAAAAGAAACATATCTTAAAAATCACAAGTGATCCCCATACTTGCCGCATAATTTGGACTTTCTGGGTTTCATCAAATAATGTCTTTCACATGTTTGACTCTCTCTACATATGCTGGTGGAAGAGTCTGGGATGGCAGGAGCTATCTACACATGCGTGCACACACG
>BDUI01000004.1:2889506-2921570 GCA_002335545.1 Apodemus speciosus
GAGCTTCAGTTGGGGAAGTGCCTCCATGAGATCCAGCTGTGGGGCATTTTCTCAATTAGTGATCAAGGGGGGAGGGCCCCTTGTGGGTGGGGCCATCCCTCTGCTAGTGTCTTGGGTTCTGTAAGAGAGCGGGCTGAGCAAGCCAGGGGAAGCAAGCC
The DNA here is from genome assembly GCA_002335545.1 of Apodemus speciosus. Lineage (NCBI taxonomy): Eukaryota > Metazoa > Chordata > Mammalia > Rodentia > Muridae > Apodemus > Apodemus speciosus. The sequence continues at coordinate 2,889,665 of BDUI01000004.1, forward strand.
AGTAAGGAGCATCCCTCCATGGCCTCTGCATCAGCTCCTGCTTCCTGACCTGCTTGAGTTCAAGTCCTCACTTCCTTTGTGATGAACAGCAGTGTGGAAGCTTAAGCTGATTAAACCCTTTCCTCTCCAGCTTGTTTCTTGGTCATGATGTTTGTGCAGGAATAGAAACCCTGACTAAGACATCTCCTTAAGTCCTTGTGTAATGGTTGCTATACGTTCTTCACACTCCCAGTGGCATTGGGCTGGGAATGGATGTAAATCCTCTTTGCTGGTCTCAGGCTATTTTTCCATTGTTAAAAATCTCATTTTCTGAGAAAGGAAAAAAAAGCTTTATCAATTACGCATCTGACAGAGGGTTCATTTCTAGAATGTTCAAATGACTCAAGAAGCCGCACCTCAAGAGGAAGTGTCTCTGATGTAGGATGCAGAGCAGGCCAATGACAATGTGGAAGAGAACCAAACAGAGAGCTCTCAGATGAAACTCAAACAGCTTTTATCATGGGTCTGAGACAAAAGAATACTTTATGAGTGTGCATGCATTGCATTCCCGAGAGTCAAACAGACTACAACATATAAACATTCACACCAAAGGCTGAACACACACAAAGCTACCTCAAACCTGCTGCCAAGGGAAAGTTTTCCTTGCTATGAAACAAAGAGAACTAGGCATGGACTCTGTCTGGAGCTCTCGCGCACACTTTGAAGTAATGGCTCTGAATGGGCAATGAGGTGGGTTCACTTACAGGCTCACTACAGAGGACAGCTTGGGCAGATGAGTGCTGTCGTCTCCACTGTGCAAAAGGGTAAACTGAGGCAGAGAGAGGTGGAGCAATGTGTGTGCCTAAGATCAGCACAGAGCAAAGGTCAGAGCTGGACCTCCAGCCAGGTGGTCCATCGCCACAAGCCATGCCTACACCTTGCCTTGGTGGGTCCCCCACTGCTTCCTCCCAAAGGCATATTGAAATGATCAGATTTTCAAGAGTAAAGAAGTGTACCTCCCAGTGAGAAGGAAGCAAATGAATTGCTTAATCATCTTATCCATCTCTTCATGTGCACATTATAGATTGTCAACTAGCCCAGATAATGAGGTTCGCACTTTTTTGGTCCAAACAATATTTTACTATGGTGAGATAATACATAAGCAAACTATCTTTGTAGTAAAATAAAAACATGCATGTGAGCATACACCCCTCCCAAATACAGTACAAATAAAATGAGAGAATTAAATAAGTAGGAAATTAAATAGTAAATATACCAGTGCCAAGACTGTAATTTTGTAAAGTGTTACAATATTCTCAGTGGGAGAAACTTTTGCAAATGGTACACAGGATCTCTCCATGTTTATTCTCCCAAGGATGTGCTTATCCACAACTTCAGGGTTACCTCAAGGAGAATTAAAATTGAAAATGATTAAAGGCACTTCTCTTTAAGAGATTCTAAAGCTGTTTTCAAACAGATCTGGATATTCTACAGTGAATTTCAACCTTTTTCCCCCTTGCTCTTAACTCTGTAGATTTTGAAGGAAGATCATCTGAAGTCTTCACGCCACCATGTGACCTCGGGTATTTTAATCACAGTATTTAGCCACATCTCTAACGTGGAACTGTCTTTACTGAAAGGTTCAGACTTCCATCGGATGGTCAGTGAGTTGAAAGGTTCTGCCCTTCTGATCCAGCATTCGTGCAAATGGGAATTGATGGATAAGCAACTGGAAATTAGGAGAGACTTTCTCAAGAGCCAATCTCTGAACATCTGGGGTCATGTGATCATAAAACAGATCCTTACACAAAAGGGATTCTATATTCACCCACATTTGTTCCATCTGTCTCCTGTCCAGCAGGCAAAATTCTCCAGAAAACTGTCTACACTTGATGACTTCATCCCCTCCCACCTCTGCCTCGTGCTCCCTCGGGCTTCCTCCACGCTGTTAAAAAGCCTCCGGGACCACGTTGTGAAGTTCAAGTGCATACCGAGGTGCTCGGATCACTTGCCTCATCCTCGGCCGCTGGCATGGTTTCTGTGCTCACTTCCTGTCTCTCTGCCTCAGCTCTGCTGGCCTCCTTTACTCAGGGAAGCCCCTTCCCAATTTTATAGCAAACTCCTCCTGCCATTTCCAGGATCCCATCACTGGGATGCTTCTCCCTAAAGCAGCATGACTCAAGCCTAAGATGTCGGCACTTTACACGCAGAAACTCCTTGCTTTCTCACCACTTTGCATGTCCAGTACAGAACTCTGAAGCACCGGCTGGCATAATAGGACAGGTTCTCAGTATGAAATATAAATTTATAAAGGTATTCCACTCACCCAAGCTAGTAACACAGAAATCCTGTCACTCCTCACATCCAATCTCTCACTGTAACAGGCAAGGAAGAAGAAGAGAATCTAGAGTTACTTATACTTTTTGATCTGAATATCAGGCTATTGATACAGAGGATTCCAAAGAAATTGCATTTTTCCCCTGAAATCTCACACTGAGAGAAGAGAAACACCAGGCAGAGGGAGAATTTCACACAAGATTTCACGCAGGTCTAGCCACTTTCCAGATCACCTTCTAGGATGAGACTGAAACCTAAACAGTGATGGATCAGTGACGGATGGACCCATTTGATGATCCTGACTGTGTGCATGTGTATGTGCTTGACCCTCTATTTAAACTTTAATCTCACTTCAAGACCCAAAGAAGGACTTGGGGAGTCAGTCGCTGGGTCACTTTGTCCTTCTTCGCAATGCATACACAATAAATAACTCTTTCTCTGCATCCTGCATTTCATCTGTCTCTCTTCATTGGTTCATTGAGGATGAGTAGCCAGATCTGGCTCGGCGCACATTTGTGACTCTCCAAGCCGGTAACATCACAGCCTCCTTCCCTTCCACTGATTGCCCAAATACGGATTCCCCTGTCCAAGGCTCCTGCCACCAGTCACATCCACAAAATGTGGGTGTTCACGCAGAAGAAGAAGCCTTCAGCATTGACCCTAGTCTCTCTACTCTGGCCACACCTGTCTTCTTCTCCAACTTTCACAGAATCTGCTCTGCTTCTTTGGGTGAGGCTTCTTCTCCAATCCTTTAGCCTGCCAGATTTTTACTCAGCCTTTGGATGTCAGATCCATAAACACATCCTCAGAATGGCCTGTCTGTCCTCCATGGTAAACTCACACATTACAAGTCATTCTTGTTGTTAAATCTTATCTTGACTTCCAACTGAGTGACTTGTTGCTTACTATGTGCCTCCTCACTGGACTTTAAACCCTACCACAGTAGAATTGTGTCTCTTTCTATCATTGAAACATTCCCCCAAAGGAAACACTGTCATTGCTCTACTTGTTATTTAAATTCACTGCTCATTTTTCATTGATCATATCTTTCTATTTCATTCATGACTTTTCCATAAGTCCTTTCCATTTCTGAAAGTAATTGAGTAAAAAAAAAAGAAAAGAAAAGAAAAACATAATTAATCCACAGAAAAGAGCGAAAGGATATGAGGAGGAGAGTTTGGTGTATTCTAAGATTAAAATTAACAGTGTATTTGGATGTTAACTCGTTAAACAAAGGGCACGGCTGAAGTTTTCCTGGTGGCGTTGTTCCTATGCCTTTGTGATCCCCAGTGTCATATTTTCATTAGCTCATAACCTCACAGATTTTTACACTACACAAAATCATTAACACATGAGCATCACGGCCTTCCTTCCTTTCCCCCCTCCTCCCCACAAAAGACAGCATTAGACTTAATGTTGTCCTATTCTTTGAGTAAGTGCAGCAGGAAACCCATGCAAATGTATCTTTAAGAGCAAAGCCAACCAAGAGGAACTGTTCTCCCTGGCTGAGACAGCAGAAGCGGCCCCTGGAGACAGCTGGAAGGAAAGAACTAGGGAATCCAGTGAGCTCTGCATTGGACTTGGAGGCTCTTCAATACTGGGTCCCTTTGGGGAGATTGGACTTCTCATTTGGACTACATATTTGCAAGGGAGACGTGCTCCCAACAGGCTTTCTGCACCAACTTCAGAAATTGTTACACTTATTCTGTAATTAATGCACTAACTACTCTGTATTCTCCAGAGAAAGATCCTGGTTTAATAATAACTACAGTCTCTGGTAAACGGTCTTTCGGGCTGGGTGGGAGGAATACATACGGTATGAAAAGAAAATCCTGAATAAAAAAAATGTTTTGCTTAAGCAAAAAATCAGGAGCCTTCCTTCCATGTCAGTGAAATTCTAGGGCTCAATGTGATTATAACCTTTCTAAGGGAGAGATGTTGCATCTGCTCCTTCCTACAACTAATTGCATGCAGTGCCTAGTGACCCTTCCAGGAATTTTGGGACAGCATGTCCAGCCCATTTAAAGTTGCTAAGTTGGAGTAGAGCCAGAGCATCAGAAGCCTCCACAACAGGCACAGCAGCTGTGCAGGACACTCTGCCCAGTAGCTTGTGCTACCCAGCAGGGACAGTGGTCCTAAATTCCAATGATACGTGAAGAAGACACCTATGGCATCTTCCAATCTCGGCCCTAATGAGTCACAGAACTCTAAATTAGAGCCTTCAGACCCGGAGTAAAGCCTTGCAGTCTTTTGAAGATCTAAGATAATCTCCCTCCATTTTTTGTTTTTGTTTGCTTTTGTTGTTATTATTTTTACACAGATTTTGTTATACAGCCTAGGCTGGCCCCATACTCACAGAAATCCTTATGCCTCAACCTCCAAAGTTATAGGCATGAACCAAGACACGCGGCTTATTGTTCCCCTGATCCATTATTAGATATAGTTCACCACAGGCCACCAGTTCATATCAAAGATAAAACAAGTGTGGTCTAACCTGATGCGATAGCTACTTTGTGTTGTTAACTTGACTACATCTAGAATGAACTCAAATCCAAAACTGGAAGGCACACCTGTGATGGAGCTCTGCTTCTAATCTGGATCTTTGAGGCAGGGAGACACACCTTTAAACCAGATATAACCTGGGACCAGTTTTCTGCTGAAAGTCTGCATAGGGACGTGGGAAGAAGCAAGCTTTTGCTCTTTGCCTGCTCTCACCGTACTAGCAAGCCCATTTCTTCATTAGCATTAGAGCTAACTTCTTTAGAATTCCAGCATATACTGAAGACCAGCTGATACAGCTAACCTGATAGACTGAGCAACTACTGGATTCTTGGATTTTTCCTTTCACACCCAGCAAATGTGACTTATTAGAATGTAATTTATTAGAATGACTTACCTCATCCTGTAAGTCATTCTAATAAATCATAGATAGATCGATCGATCGATCGATAGATAGATAGATAATTGATAGATTGATAAATTGGTTGATGGATAGATAGGTAGATAGATAGTACATAGATAGATAGATAGATAGATAGATAGATAGATAGATAGATAGATAATTGATAGATTGATAAATTGATTGGTGGATAGATAGATAGTACAGAGATAGATAGATAGATAGATAGATAGATAGATAGATAGATAGATAGATATTCATTCTATAACTTCTGCTACTCTAGAGAACCCTGACTAATGTACCTGACAAACCATATTAGGCATGCATATCACGACTCCTTTGTGAGATGAACATGTTATATATAGGCTCAAAATATCCCGAAGGCCAAGCAAGTGACATGAAGAAGTAGACTATGCCCATGATACTGGCTCCTGCTGTCATATCTCCCCAATCCTCCATGACCCCCTGGAGTGAATCAGACCTGGTTTACAGTTGTTTCTGTATAACGTGCAAATACCAGCTGAACACAGACCGCTGCAGCCTGACGTTCACTTCTGGGATCCTATGAAGGAAAATAGTGAAGGGAAATCCTCCCAGTGGAAGAACATCAAACAGCACATCTGGATGCCCATTCTGCTCAGAGAGCAGTAGGCAAGGGCCCAAGTCTGTAGTGATTCATGGGATGAAGTCTATTAGTAAGTCAAAGGATGAGGAAGTTACACGAATTATAACCAGAGATTTGGTGAAAAAAGGAAGTCTGAGAGTAAAAGAAATGTGGATAGATTTCTATAAATTGAGGGAGGGAAAATATTTGAAAATACTTATATCCATCTAAATGTTCATCAAGTATGATCTCAGCACAAGGTAAAGTTAAAATCAAAAGGACAGGATGGCCCGTTTAGCAGTTTCCTGCTAGCTCCTTCTCCAAACATTCCAGTTATTCTACAAAGATACATTAACAAGGTCATTGTGGTGGTTTGAATGACAATGGCCCCCTTAGGTTCATGTAGTTGAGCTTTGATCCTTGTTGGTGGAACTGGTTGGAGGAAGGATTAGAAAGTACAGCCTTCCTGGAAGAGGTGCGTCACTGGAGCTGGCTTTGAGGTTTCAAACGTCCATGCCATTTCCAGTTAGTTCTCTGTCTCCTGCTTGTGGGTCAGCATGTGCGCTCTCAGCTGCTGCTCTAGCAGCACGGGTGCCTGTCTGCTGCCGTGCTCCCACCCGATGGCCACGGGGAACTCTATCCCTTTGGAGGTGCAAGCTCCCAAATTAACTGCTTTCTTTTAAAAGTTGCTTTGGTTGTGGTGTTTTATCACAGCAATAGAAAAGTAACTTAGACAGTCATATACCACTCATGACAGATTATAAAGCAAACACAATGCCTGTGAGTCCAATTGCTCAGTTTATGACATTTAACTTACTGCAACTTAAGACCACAGCTCAGAATGACTCCTCCACAGCACACTAAGAACAGCAATTTTTGTGCTTTTTTTTTTCAAGAGAAGGCAGAATTGACCCTCTAACAAACTTGTCCTGAACACTTTGCAAAAGAAGCTTAGAACATTAAAAGTCAAGTATTACTTCACACAGTTTAAAAGCAAAACGTCACTTGCAGGAGCTACCTAAATGTCCTAGGAAACCTGGTAGGAGAAAGTGAAACAATGTTTGTGCATTATTACAAATCTAAGTGTGGCCAATCCTGAGAGCTGTGGGTCCTTTTATTTACTGATGGCAGAAGCATCCCAGGATAATATCTAAGCACATGTCTGGAAAGATGTGGACAAGCACTCCACTTCAAGAATAAATATTCTAAAAAAAAAAAAAAAAAGAATAAATATTCTAATATAGCAGTGTCCATAGTCCAGGTTAGCTCTAAAAGTCACCCTGCCTGGCTCAGCTCACCATGACCCACAGATGAAGTCCACTCTTAGAGCAAGAGATGGTCTCTTGGGTGTGGCCAACTTTGAGACTGCTGTGGATGTACAAAGGTGGAAAGCCAAACCTAAGAAATTCCTCAAAAATCTCAGTCTTGCTCCCCTGGGGGGAACACTGTGTGATAATGTGACACGGCTGAGATCAGAAATGGGAAGGCATGGGGACCAGGGGATAGTATGAGGAACAGACAGATCTCAACAGGATTACACTTTAGAAATTACAGAGATTTCTCAAAATTCCTACCAACACAAGGATTATAGGCTAATTCAAGGTATCCAGAAAACCGCCCTGCTCAGTTCTATTCTGCTCCCTACAGGCAGGGCAAATGCCTTCAGGCTACTGGACCAGGCTCCACAAAGGACCTGTCCATGTAAATCCACCCTCTTCTGTAAACTCTGTGGATTATTCCACCAGCGCCAAGCCAGACAATGAGGGGAACCAACGAATACCTGTTTATAGCAAGCAATATTTAAAGTTCCATGTTCCAACTGGAATTGATTTTGGCAGGTGGTTTGATTTGAGATTCCAACTCTATTTTATTCCAAGCACTTAACTGGCTTTTTTCATCCAGTGATGGAAGATCTTAAAAATCTTAAAAGGAAACAAGAGAGAAATCTGCCTGATAAAAGTCTGGAACTTCCAGACATGGAAAACAATTGTAAACAGAATTTAAAAGCGAGGGAAACTCTGGAAAGGAATGAAGAATAAGTCCAGAATGTTGATACCTGTGCGATATAACAAAAACCCTTTTCTAATGAATATAATTAGTGACAAGACTCTGAGAGAAATGGACAGATGGCTAAAGCAGAAGTTTCAACTAGACGACAGAGAAGTAAAAGTTTTAAATAGCCCAATATTTTTACATGGGGGAAGGACAATGTTTTTGTTTCTTTTTCAGGTAGATGCAGTGTCAGAGGAGATTCCAGGAGTCAGAAGGGAGTGAACTCCCTGGAAACATGGATGATGGTGTTGAAGTCTTTAAATGAAGACATCCTTCCATCCAGCCATCTCAGTGCAGGGATTTACATCTAAAAGTCAATGGAAATATAATAAAGGACCCAAATACAAATACATTCATCACACCTTGCAACTGAAGAAAAGCCTAAGCATGCATAAATAAAAGAATCAAACATATGGCAGCACACATATGATGAAATAGCCATGTCCACAGTAAAGTTGTGTTTCTAAGAAAACCTGAATTATTTGAGAAAAACAGTGAATATAATTTTCATTGAAGTAGGCAAACTGAAGGATTGTGTATGACATTCATTAGCTACATATATTCCTCTTCTGTCTGGGACTGTCTGTCTGTCTGTCTCTCTTATACACACATGAACACACACACACAGGCATTCACACTCAATGCGTTTTTTCTGTTGAGATATTGTATAGGTTCCTAAGATACATTAAGCCAGACCATTAGAAGCCATTTGAGGAAATAGCTCAGTTGGTGTTTGCCATATAAGCATAAGGGCCTGAGTGAGATCTCTATGTCTATGGAGCGAGCCACTGTGAAGATGGAGCTCCAAAAGTAGCTGGAGCTTTCTTGTTGCATAGCCTTATTCAGTTGGGTCTTCCTTCTCTTGTGGTGGCTTCTAACCTGTGCCTAACACCGTGAGTCTTGAAACAATCATCAGCTCACAGATGAACTGTGTCTGGGGCTGGAATGTTATTGTAACAACAAAAAGCCTTCCCATTGGTTCTGTTGGTATTTCCAGACACCTTTTAACAATTCCTGCTATGTGTGAACATGTTTTGTAAAGCCTTAACCAGCTGCCACAAAACATTAACTGTACTTATTTCTACTATGGAATTAGAATCATTTGGTTTTTTTCTAAAGCTTTTTATATTTCACATTAGTCTAAAATGAATACATGTTATATTTAGAATTAAAGAAAGCTATTGGCATGTTTTTTTTTAAGATGGCTAGAGTTCCTTTCAAGATCCTACACAAATATTAAAATGCAAGCCTTCAAGATACAAGGGATTAGTCACCAGGCTTACAGAGAAAAACGTAGTCTAACTCTGCCTACTCTGTGGTTTCCCGTAAAACGAATGTTACTGTAACAATTCCCAATGACCAGTTATTAAGTTTTCATCAGTGAACACTTCCAATGTAAATATTGTAGCCTTGTGGTCAGTATCACTGTTGATAACATTTCTCTATGTCAGTAGTTGGAGTGTGAGCTCTCTGGTTCTCCCCACAGGAGAAAGCTTGCTGAGAGGACAGGTCAACAGCATCTAACTGCTGCACCTAAGATCCTTGGAACAATGTCTCCTCAGCTGATCCCAACCAATGACAGCCTGGTAGGTACAAAAACGGGGCCATCCCTATGCAGTGTTCCAACACTAGGTATTCCTTGCACTAGGATACCATTGGTCTAGCCAAGACTCTACCAGAGCCGTGTGTTCTTCATGCTTCACGCTCTATCTGTCCCTCTTTCCTGTCAGAAGTCAGATTGTCCTTTCCATCTTCTGCTTACTCATTCTGCCGGGTCCTCAATCAAGCAATCTAGACATCAAATCCTGGGAAGGAGCCTGCACTTCAAAACACATGTGTTGACTTAACAACCAAAGACAGAGTGGACTGGTTTGCATACCGATTTATAAGAATGAAATCCTATTACTGTTCATGCCTAGCACAGTACATTTCAAAACTGCTACACATTCACTGATTTTTAAAACCATTCTTGTGGCAAATACTAATTTAATGCTTAGCTTTCAAAGACAAAAACTAGTAAGCTATTTAACAGAGACAATTGGCGTGAGGTAAATATTAACTAGAAACTGTTGACTGACAAGCACAGCCCTTACTTCAAAGACAGTAAGAGATAGTTTGTTCTGTAGCCAAATGATTGAACATAACCCCAGAACAGAGGTACAGGTTTTCTCAAATACCATGTTCAAACATGGCATGTTTCAGGCAGTTTTTATAGTAAAGGAACAAAGGAAGTCATAAATCAAAAAGCACTTCAAAAATACATCGAGGGGCCAAGCAAAACCTACCCATGGGGGCAATCATAGCCAGACTATTATTGTCCTAACTAGCTGATTCGAGGCCCTGCTTCACAGAAGGGAGCTCATGTGTGTTAACATAAACTGGCCAAAAGTCCATGTTTGGGGAAGGTTATAAGCCCTAGTGGGGAAGCCACTGCTGTTGTTTTGCCAAGTGAACATGATGTATCTGTCAAATTGTCTTCTAAATGTTTATGCTTATATCCACAGCTTAGTGCTGCTCTTAGTTGTGGTCATGGAAACTTCCTTTTCTAGTGGGTGGCTATTTCTGGAGAATCAACAGGCCAAAGTGCTGAAAATAAATGACCGTTTGGTGCTTAGCCTTGAATAGGATATTGGCATCACACCCTGGAAAGCACATGGGGCATCCTGGAAGAGGGGGCGAATGGAATGCACAGGCTGTCTGGAGGGCGGAATGCTATGGAATTCCGGCTTCCAGGCAGGGCGTGGCTATTGTCCTCTTGAACTGTCAGAAGCTATGTTAGCTGCATAGAAACTGTTCAAAATGTTCCCCAAGTTGCAATAGTGGCACTACAGCTTGGGCATAACCAACAACCATGTAATTGGATGTAAGGTCCACTGAACAGGAGGAAACCCATGCCTAGTACTGTAAAATTGGCCAGCTACCCATGGCTGAAGAGGTCATGGATCCTAGAGGAAAACCTCCTCCTGTTACCGTTCTAAACAGTATAATTTCTAACTGCATTCTAAAGACCTATGCTTATACCCACAGAGACCTGAAGTCTCCACCTCACATCAGAGAAGCTTCTTTTGGCAGCAGATGAAGACCATTAAAGAAAACCACAGTGGATCACAATACAGAGAACTTAGCACGGGGTGCCCGAGTCCAACTGAATACATCTACAACACAAATCACACACCAGAAAGTCCCAGAAAGTAACACAGAAGGGGTTCAGAAAGATTGTAAGAGCCAGAGGACCAGATGCCTTCTGTGAGATAGCATCTTCCGTATAGGTCAGGGATACTAAACCCATGAAATCTCATCTCAATCAATATGGCTACCTAGACAAGGACCTGCACAATGGCTATACCATTTGACATGCTAATGTGGATGAGAGAAATCTCACAAGGTCCCACCTTGAAATGAAGAGCTATAGGCAATTGATGGCTGCTGGGAGAGGAAGGATCAATCCTCTCCAGGGACAAGCCCTCTGATAGGTTATCCAATCCCAAGGAGTCAGCCCTAAGCACAACCGTGTACAAGCAACTCGAAAGGACAGCAGGTTGTATTTATACATGCATTGATGTAACAATAATAATACAAGAAGAAGGGGTCATGAGGTGAAAAAGAGTTGGGGAGCTCAGGAGGAGCTGGAGGGGAAAAGTCAGGGTAAAAATGATGTAACTAGAATGCTCATGCATAAAATTCTTAAAATTTTTAAATTAAAAAACATGCTGAGATGTGCCATGAGCTTGTGACATGGTTGCTTTTACAGTCAGCGCTGGTCTGCCCCGCTCACCCCACGGTCTGACCTAATCTGCAGGGATTGCAGCCCTCATTGATTCCGTAGGAGAAATATAGCTGACTCGGTGTTTATGCTAAGCTGCTGCTTTTTAGCTATTCCCCGTCAAGTGTGTGACACTTTGGGCTTTGTTTTCAGAGATGTAAATGTGGCGCAGCTGCGAGAGAATCTGAAGACAAAAATTCTAAATAACAGCAATGTGTAAACACTCAATTTGTCTGGAAACCCGTTAGAAGCCCGGGCTAACAAACTCTCTCTGGGCACACATCTGAAGCCTCAGCCGCCGGTATAGTTCACCAGGTCCAAGCCTGCTGAGGGTGCGCCTTCCCTGGCATCTGGTTTCCGGCTTAGAATCTATAATTAATTTACCAAACCTTTAAGCTCTGCTACAAACTACTTGAGAAAGATCCAGGGCAGCTCATGAGAGCAACTGGATCTGGGCCATTTTGTATAAACAAAGAATCATCTGGTTTCACCTATTGTCAGGGGAGCTGGAATAGGAAGGAAGGGAAGGGGGTGGGAAACGTGGAGACCTTTGCCGGCTGCCTGTCTCCTGTCCTTGAACAGATATTTTCCCGCTAAAGTTCCCATGCTGCTGAGAGTCAACCTTATCCACCAAGTTCTTCTCATTCACACCATTTCATTATCAAAGTAATCTTGAGATGAGACTTGCTTAACTCTATTTTGCAGAGAATGGCCTGGTGCTGGTGTAATTTGTGAGGGATTTAAATGAGATTTACCACGAGGCAAACTGGAGACCCCAAATAATAACACTGCTACACATCCTTTCTTTTTTTTCCAGTATGTCATGCACCATTTTTTCAATTAACACAATATTCCAAAACGTTATTAGTGACTGCCCAAGTGTTTCTTATCCACAAAAGAATCCCCCATTATTGCCTTCGCAAGATTAAAAGTAATATAAATGAGGGGGGAAAATCATAAATTTTATGAAGCTGAAACCTCACAAAAGTGAGAGAGTAGTAATTAATAACCCTTGTAGGCAGACAAATGGAGAACAGGACCACAGCTAGAAAATAAAGATGGTGGACTCGCAGCTTTTTCTTTATCCTAGTGACCTAAGACAAAATCCTGGCACATTTTTTTCTCGGCCAGTAGGGCCTCCTGCCCAGCAGCAAGATCGAAGTTGATTCAGGATATATTTGACTAAAAGTGATGAGTCTATCAGCCTCCCTGTCTTTGTTCAGACTGACCAACCCTAAATGAGAGGAAGAAGGACCCCTCAAAAACCCTTAAAGTCCTCAGCACCTGAGAGGGACAGGGCTTAGAATATTCCCTCTGCTACCATCCCCCCACCCCCACCCCCTGTCAGAGTCTGTCTCATGTATCCCAGGCCAGCCCAGCTTCTAACGGCATGTAGCTGAGGATGGTTTTAAACTTCTGGTGAAGTTTATACAGTACTTCAAACCAAACCTGGGACTTTATGCAAACTAGAGATATATCCTCACACCTTATACTTATTCCTGAGCAAACCTTTGTGGAGCATTTGCTATGTGTATCAGCAGTGTAGCGTATGCTAGTAAATCTAATGTCTGAGGGTTCCTTCTTTGTCCACCATGAATTCAAAGGCTAACAGAGAATATCAACATAGACAGGAGGAAATTCAACAACGTGAATGAACCTGTGTGTCCGTGGCTTCATCAAAGGACAGCACAGGAACCAGCCATCAGAACTTCTGCTGGACTTATCCCCACAACTGTGCTAATGTTTCCCTACCTGACAAGATGTCTTAGTCAGTGCTCTGTGCTGTGAAGAGAGACACTGTGCCCATGGAAACTCATAAGGGAAAGTATTGAATAGTGACTGCCTTAGAGTCAGAGATTCGGTGCATTGTCATCATGGTGGGGAGCTTCATGTCACCCAGGCTGACATGGGGCTGGAGGTGTAGCTGAGAGTTTTACTTCCAAATTGGCAGGCAGAAGAAAGAGAGAGTGAGCCACTGGGCCTGGCTTGAGCTTCAGAAAATCTCAAAGTCCAGGCCCCAGTGACACACTTCTTCCAACAAGGCCACACCTCCTATTCATGCCATTGCCTATAGGCCAATGGGGCTACTTAAATTCAAACCACCACGTAGGACCTCCACTAATGGAGCCAGCAAGCAGCTGTAGTATACCTTATTTTGGGAATGTATATGATGAGAATTAAACCCTGGGCCTTGTATGTACATAGACAAGGGATCTACCACTTAGCAATTAGCTCCAATGGTTTCTTAGAATAGCTATGCAATCTATTGTATCTGGCATGTAAGAAAGTTCACCGAATTGGCAAGTAATACCAAATTACAGTGATTACTCTAAGGTCTTCAGAATCATCAAGAGATCGAGTTGAAACAGACTGCCTTCTTGTGTTCCTATTGACAGCTTCTACATCTGCAGACCCATTGTTACCAAGAAGCTGCATTCTAGCAATTTCTAGGGAAACTGGGATGCTACTGGAGCAGAGACCACACTAGGAGGAATACTGACCCGGAAAATCATTTTACTGAAACAGGATACAAAACTATAATAGCACTAACATGATTATATTAATATAATTGAATCCACATGCCTGTGTCTTTATGTTGAACTTTTGAGAGGTATTTTTCCTCCACAAATAAATGTTCATACAGATAGATAAAGTTATAAAAATCACAGATTCCCAGGAGGTGGAGGCAGAGGAGGAGGGATCTCTGGGTTCGAGGCCAGCCTGTGCTCCATAGGACAGTAGAGCTACACAGAGAAACTGCCTCTAAAAACAAAAACAAAACAAAATAAGCATTGCTGCATTCTATTGATAACTTAAATTAGTAAACAGAAAAGGGAAACTACACAACACAAAAGAATAGGTAATTGTAGAGGATCAGAACAACACTGCTTCAAACTGAAATACTTCCATTTAGAACATGGTTTCTTTGCTGAAACTCTAAATAGAACTTCCTGTTTAAAGAACAAAAACTGCCCCATATTTCCTAAAAATGGAATTTTCATTATAGATTCAAGTTACTTGATTCATAAACTCCCTATGTAGAAACCGCAGGCTTGCAAAGGGCAAACTGAAAAACTGGCAAAGCTATCGTGGTAGTCGCCCTCCAAGCCTCAGTTCCATCAACTAGCATGACGGTGCTTATCCTGTATGTGCCCCACAACCTCTACCATTAGAAGCTTTGCCTTTTTCTCCACATCCTCCCCATCTGCTGTCACCTGAGTTTTTCATCTTAGCCATTCTGACTGGTGTGAGGTGGAATCTCAGGGTTGTTTCAATTTGCATTTCCCTGATAACTAAGGATGTTGAACATTTCTTTAGGTGCTTCTCAGCCTTTCGGCATTCATCAGTTGAGAATCCTGTGTTTAGCTCTGTACCCCATTTTTTAATAGGGTTATTTGGTTTCTGGAGTCTAACTTCTTGAGTTCTTTGTATATATTGGATATTAGCCCTCTGTCAGATGTAGGATTGGTAACCTTTTCCCAATCTGTTGGTTGCTGATTTGTCCATCGACAGTGTCTTTTTCCTTAGAGAAGCTTTGTAATTTTATGAGGTCCCATTTGTCAGTTCTTGATCTTAGAGCATAAGCTATTTGTTTTCTGTTCATAACCTTTTCCCCTGTGCCCAAGTGCTCGAGGGTTTTCCCCACTTTCTTTTCTATTAGTTTCGGTGTATCTGGTTTTATGTGGAGGTCCTTGATCCACTTGGACTTGAGCTTTGTACAGTGTAAGTGGATATTAGACCAGAAGCTTGGAATACCCAAGATATAATTCACAGACCACATGAAGCTTAAGGAGGAAGACCAAAGTGTGAATACTTTGGTCCTTCTTAGATAAAGTACAAAATACCCATGGGAGGAGATACAGAGACAAAGTGTGGAGCAGAGACTGAAGGAAAGACCACCCAGAGACTGCCCCACCTGGAGATCCATCCCATATACAGTTACCAAACCCAGACACTATCGTGGATGCCAACAAGTGCTTGCTGACAGGAGCCTGATATAGCTGTTTTCGGAGTGGCTCTGACAGAGCCTGACAAGTGCAGAAGTGGATGCTCTCAGCCAACCATTAGACTGAACACAGGATCCCCAACAGAGGAGCTAGAGAAAGGACCCTAGGAGCTGAAGGGGTTTACAGCACCACAGGAGGAACAACAATATGAACCAACCAGTACCCCTAGGTACTAACCCCTAACTCTCAGGGATTTAACCACCAACCAAAAAGTACACATGGAGGACCCATGGCTCCAGCCACATGGGTAGTAGAGATTGGCCTGTTCAGACTGTCAATGAGAGGAGAGGTCCTTGGACCCATGAAGGCTCATTGCCCCAGGGTAGGGGAATGCCAGGTCAGGGAGGCAGGAGTGGGTGGGTTGGTAAGCAGGGGGAGGGGGGATGGGATAGGAGATTTTCAGAGGGGAAACCGAGGAAAGGGGATGGCATTTGAAATGTAAATAAAGAAAACATCTAATAAAAAATGTAAAAAAAAAGTACAAATTCGAGGTTTTACAAAATAAATGCAGAAATCGAATAAAAAAAAAAAAAGAAAAAAAAGAAGCTTTGCCTTGTTTCTTCTGAAGTTCAAACCATGATGCCTGGTGGACCAGGTCAGGCTGAGTCTATCAACTCAATTTTCATATAAGCCGCATTCTTTGCCCACATTGGATTAAACTAGGAAAACTGCATTTGAATGGATGTCAGAAGATCCTCCCACTCCATGAAAAGATCTAACTTTACTCAGAGTGTGTGCATGGATAATAATGAGGCGTTCAAAGAAAAAAATCTGAAAAAATAGGATTTTTTTCCCAAAGAGGGTCTCACTAGGATTGCAAACCACTCTTAAGAGTAGGTAAATCTCACGGCCAGCAGTAGAGGGCCAACACAAAACAAACTCAACAGCATTTTTGGAAGTTCTTGGTCTCATAATGTTGTATCAGGGCATCTTTTTAAACTTCACAAAGTCTTTAGCAAATTTATTATGGCTTCATAATAAATATGTGTTTTCAGCAGATTCCTGCGTGTACTCGTGTACCTCTGCGTCTGCAAGGGTCTCTTGTGCTTTCTCCTTGGCTCTTTTATTTCTGTTTCTTTGTTTTGTCCTATTCAGATTTGTGTGGTTTTACATTATCTTATTTCATGTCATTTTTCTTTAGATGCCTGTTTGTTTCTAAGGAGAAAGAGAAAAGGTGTGGCTCTGGATAAGAAGGAAGATGGGAAAGAACGGGGAGGAGCTGAAGGAAGAAATTCACAGTTTAGTGATGACCACAAAAAATGCTAAATATTCCAACTGATGGGTTTGTTAAGAACTTAACATACAATCTTGATTCTTGTTTCACAGGTAAAAACATCACTAATCAACCACATAAAAGAATAAAAGCCAATTCTGATTTGTCAGGATTGTTCTTCCTCTGAAGCAAATTAGTTATCCTAACAAGGGGAAATGAGTTATGTGACAATTTAGAAAGCCATTCCTCCCAAGAGCCTTGTCTAAGAGAAGCAGATACGCAGGTGATGAAACTCCTGCCTTCTAAGTTCTTCAGACATCACCAACTTTGTTTCATAAGAAAGAACACAGGTGATAATTGAAAGAAGTATGAAAAGTTTCTCACACCAGAAACTTTTTGTCTCCTTTTCTCTAACAACAACAACAACAAAATCCACTGTCCCCACAGTCACTAGACTGACCAGCCATGCACATTAGGTCACTGTTCTCAAAACACTGTATCAGCCATGAAAATCAGCTCCCACACCTTGCTCCCTCCATCCTGCTCTCCCTGTGCCTTTATGACCTTCAGGGCACCTCTTGCAGGAACCCTTACTAAGGGTCTCTTGTTAGATCTCCCCAAGGAGTTTCAGCACTCCCTCAGCCTGCAATAGAGTCTCCCAGCCACGGGGGAACCTCCCACTATGGTCCTACGACTTCCACTCCACATCTTTTCAAATTTAGAAAACTCAATCCAATATAATGGTTATAGATGTACCTTGTTAACTCATTAGAGACTAAATTAACACTTGAGGCCTTCCCATCATTAATCCTGCCTGACCACCAATTAATTAACCATATTAAAGTGATAGCTGAGCAGCACTTCACTACATAGCAACCACCACCACAACCACCACCACCACCACCGTGAATTGCTAGGAAACCCCAATGTTGCTTGAGCCATTGATACATTTCTACAGCTGTATATAGGATTGAGTACATCTATAAATCTGAGTTCACTTTCTGGATCTTAAGCTATCTTTAATCACACTGATTTAACTTGCAAATATTTCCAGTGGTTTAGAGATGCTCATAGGGGACCCAAAACAAAGCAAGAAGACATATGGGGCCATGTAAATGATAAATTCTATCCTGATGGTCTCCAATTCTTCTTTTTTCAATATACTTTCTGTTGGATGACCTGGTCAATGTTTAGGCAAAAGATTTTCATGTGTGTAAGGTGGAACAACTTCTTCCTAAAAACAGTTGTCATGGAGACAGCTGTAAGCCACCTTACTGTCTCCAGCACAGGCACTGTGACTGCCATTGCTGACTGTCTATCTAAGGTACATTATTTCACTATTCTTTGAGCCTCCATTTCCACATCTATATAATGGATTAAGCACAGGACTAACTTCAAGGAACAAAACTTAAATCAGATATTTAATCTTCAGTGAATGGCATTGTCTAGCACACGGTAAGGTATTGAGGGATACTACTGCTTCCATCCCACCAGTACCTGGAGAGGATCGCCATGAGAAAAGTTGCAGGTCTATACGTCATTCTATTAAAGTCATAGTAGCCATAAGGATGATAAACCATGAGCCTGAAAAACCCAGAGAATGTGTACAAACCTACTCTCAGCCTCAACTTTGAACTAAAAAGATATAATTGAGCTATGAATGTTACTCCGATGGACTCCAGATGAAGAACAACAACAGACACAGTTAATACAGTGGAAGGAGAAGTCGCTCAGTAAGAGGAACCGTGGCTCAGTATCAGTTACAGCACATACCAAGTCCACAGAGAGCTTCTCCCACAGTCTCACTGATCATCACCAAGAGGCCAAGCAGCAGCTCACCCACCCCAGCCCAGAGTCCCCCTGCAGGCGAACCCCTGACATTCAAAGAGAGTTTAGGCCCATTATCTAATAGCTTAGAGGTTTCGCTGCTGTTTTTTTCCATTGTATTTTGCTTCTATGAAATATCACTTTCTTTTCCCCTTGTTGCCTGTTGTGCCTGCAGTGCCAATCTGTCTAAGACATTTAAAATTAATACAGTTTTTCCCCTTGTGCTCTTAATACTGTTACCATCTGGCTGTATCAGATCTGCCTGGAAATAACTGTAGTTTCATTTAGGAAGAAACAAACAACGATATGTACACCAGTGAACTCTCCACTGAGTGAAGGAAGAGAGTTAATCCAAAGAAGCCTTTCCCATTCTTAATCACACGCCAAAGCTTCCCAGGAAGTTTTCCCTGAGGTCAAACGTGATATTCAATGCCCTGTACTCCCGTACTTGATGCTAAACTAATCAAAAGCATAAGAAGCAGGTCATGCTTCCTAGATTCGGAGACAGGAAAGGGACAGCAGCCACCTGGCAGGGACATCCTCTCTCAGCCCACCCTCTTCCCTACTCTAAAACACAAGCAGAGTTTATCGTCCAGGGATGCTTCCCTCTTGTGCTTATTTCCTTTCTTCCCGAGTTACAAATAATGTATCTAGCTTTTGTCCTCGTGGTGTTTGGCTTCATAATCATTATCCGATTCCCTCAACATTGACCTTTTCCTGCTTCGAATTATGGAAAAGTGGACATCACCCTGCAGTCCTTCCTGCTTTGCACATTACAAGGATGTAACAAGCTCAGCATACCAATGTTTCCCTGTAGTGTCTTTATCATTCTTATTATTCCTCATTACCATCCCATAAAATCAATGATAAAATGATCTCATCATTCATAGCCCACACTGAAAACTGGATGTCAGGAAATTGTGATTTGTTTGTTTGTTTGTTTTTTCGAGACAGGGTTTCTCTGTATAGCCCTGGCTGTCCTGGAACTCACTCTGTAGACCAGGCTGGCCTCAAACTCAGAAATCCGCCTGCCTCTGCCTCCCAAGTGCTGGGATTAAAGGCGTGCACCACCACTGCCCGGCTGAAATTGCGATTATTGACTCTGTGGAGATGAAGGGAGACAGAGAGACCTGAATGCAAAACTACCGGCTTAATACTTTGTACAAGATCTCACAATGATTAAGTAATAGAATTGAAATTTCTCCTAGAGTTTAATGTTAAGCATTAGGGTGCAGAGAATAAAAAGGAGGCTAAGACATTCGATTTAATTACTATCCATAATTAAAAAGAAATAAATATACAAAACTGATATCCCATAAAGACATGAGAAAGGGGTGTTCTGAAACATGGCTCCAAAAATTATTAAAGATTTGCCTTATTTGTGTGTATATATGTGTATGTATGTGTGTATGAATATGTGTGTGGATATGTGTGTGTGTGTGTGCACATGCCCACATGCATGCATGCATGCATGGGCGTATGATGTTCTCATATGAGGGTATATGTACACAAAAGTGCTGGGAGCCTTGAAGATCACAAGGTCACATCAGATTCCCTGAAGCTTGTTTTACTGGTAGTTCTAATCATCCCAGTGTTGGTGCAGGGAAACTAAAATTGGGTTCTGTACAAGAGTAGAACAAGCTCTTAACCGTGCCTCCAGTCCCTTGCTAAATAAATTAATATGGTTCTTTACAACTAATATGAGATTGCAAAATATGCAGTCTACCTTCTATCTAGTAATATAATTGGGAGAATGACACAGGAAATGACCAAAAGTCAAATAATTCAAAGATGTATACGCACACTGTAGGGGGCTTTGTCCACACCACATCCTGTCTCCTTCCTCCGTATCTCATCCTAAGCACAGTCACACCGGATCTGACGTATTTGACCAGTGGGAGTGTATAATCCATGTGCAGGAAGGCCTCACCATGGGCTTCTTTCTCTACCCGTCAAACTCAGTCTCAGAAGTGACAGCCAATTCCTCCTGCCACTGACAGATAAAAGCAAGTTACAAAACCAACTCCACACACTCAGTGAAGAGACTCCACGAAATAGGGTCTGTGGGGTGAGTCATAGGCCCTTGGACGTCACCATCTTCCATCTCAAATCAATTAAAAATAATTAAAAACAAGACACAGGCACACATATAACCAAAGATTACCAAGGCAAAAAATACTAAAGGCACAAAGCGAGGGAAACAAAACAAAACAGAAACWGCAGAGCCAGAAAACTCTGAAAACTGGAGCCGACTCTGCGACTCGGGCTTTAAAAGCTGTGTATTTATTTATCTGCCCACAGAAGGCAAACCATGAAAAGATAGTAAATTCAACAGATAACTCAAAAAGCAAACCGTCACGACTGATTTACTTTAATACAGTCCCACATTGGTTCTTCCAGGCACCGTGGTGCATCTGGACCGGGGCTTCTCATTTTATCAGAAACACTAGAACACCAAAGTATAGGAGCTCAAGAATCCGCATTACCCGAGAAAAGTCACCACAGAACTGGCATTCCCAAATCATGGAATCAGCCATGATCTGGTCACTTTAAATGTATCCAAGCTACAGGATCCCGCGGCAGAAATTAAAGGCCCATCACTCACAGAAAATACAGGAACCACAGGCAGCACATCCATGCCCCGCCCACAAGCCCAGCCTGTAAGGGTGCAGTGAAGGGTCAGATGATGCGAGACAGAAAGCACTTGAGAAGCCAGCGCTGTACAAAGGCAGAAGCAAGCCTGCACACGCCTGTTACAGAGACCTGACTTCATCCCTCAAGGTCTCTTGCTGTAAGTGCAACAGTAATAAATAATCCAGGTAGAGCGGTCAGAGCCTCACATTCTCGCCTATCCAGCAAGACCTATGGGAAACTGACCTAGTTAAACACTAGCAGCATTTCATCAAAGTAAATCATGGTAAGGAGACCAGAATGGCGGCTCTAAAACCCGAATTATTCCTTGCCAAATTAAAAAACATACTGTTAGTACTCAAAAAGTTTATCAATCAATGCAAGATAATTTATTCTGGAGAGAGTTTGTGCAATAGATCCAAAAGGGTTGTGTTGTTGTTGTTGTTGTTGTTGTTGTTGTTGTTTTTAGCTCAAGAACAAAAATGTAGTATGTTCCATCTCTTATACAAATGGAAATTTAAGATTTAAACAGATTTTCCTATAATTCTTTTTTATTACAGCGTCCATTGCTTGCCGTGCATGTGATACTTCAACAAAATTCCAACAGAGCTCAGATGTCCCTTTCCTGGACTCAAGAGGTATTAGATGTTAACCGCTATGTCAGTGTCTGACCCAAGAAGAAAGAAACGTGTTTCAAGTATTTATTGCAACATTTATTAAGGTTGCATAAGGAAGGTTGCTGGCTTAGGGTCAACAAGATGTCTCAACAAGTAAAAGTGTTTGCCAGTGAATCTGCTGACCTGAGTTCAAACCCTGGAATCCACACAGGGGAAGGCTAGAACAAACCTGAGTTCAAACCCTGGAATCCACACAGTGGAAGGCTAGAACTAACCTGAGTTCAAACCCTGGAATCCACACAGGGGAAGCTAGAACAAACCTGAGTTCAAACCCTGGAATCCACACAGGGGAAGGCTAGAACAAACCTGAGTTCAAACCCTGGAATCCACACAGGGGAAGGCTAGAACAAACCTGAGTTCAAACCCTGGAATCCACACAGGGGAAGCTAGAACAAGCCTGAGTTCAAACCCTGGAATCCACACAGGGGAAGGCTAGAACAAGCCTGAGTTCAAACCCTGGAATCCACACAGGGGAAGCTAGACAAGCTGGGCATGTTGCTCTCCGACCTCCACATGTGCCGTGGCACGTGTACACACCTGCACACAACATAAAACAGTTAGAAATATAACTTTTAAAACCTTAGGATTGCTGGTTTTAAAAAATGAGAAAATCTACAAGAGGCCATGTCACTTACACACAGAGACCATTCAAGTTACACTCAGAAAACATTCCATTTACACACAAAGACCATTCCAGTTACACACAGAGACGTTTCAATTGCACAAAGAGACCAATCTTTCTAATCTGGGATGACTTTTGCAAAAAAAAAAAATTGTTAAAATGTGTTCATGAATCTAAAACCCATTTATGTACTAAGGTATAGAATAATAACTTATTTCTATGCTGAATACACGCACGTGCACACACAGAATGACAGTCGAGTCGTTCAATGCTATCAACAGAGCTCATACTATAATGTTACACATTCAACTTGTGTGAAATAAGGAAAATTCCCAGGCCTAAAATGATACCAAAAAATATGACATATTTCTTTTTTCCCCTACCTAAGTCTTAAATGTCTTAATTCTAGGCATTTAGCCAGGATGGTAATTTAAAATGTAGAAGCCTTCTTTCAAAAAATTGATAAAATAATAAAACTATTGAAAAAAATGTTAGCCAATTTTTGCTAAGACTTTTAGTAGCAATTTTAATTAATATTTGGAATTTTACTACAAGGGAAAAAGGTAAACATATTTACAAGCAGAATAATTCACATATTTCCATGTTTCTAGGAGAAGCTGAATAGAAACAGATACACACAGGCTGAATTACAATGAATACATGATTAAAATACTTAAAGCCAATCTTAAACACCATTTATAAGGCAAGTAACATTTCTGTAAAAATGTGTTTTATTATATATTATTTTCATATTTCCCTTTTATTGAAAATAGATTTTTTTCCTCATATGGTATATTCTGATTATAGTTTCCCCTCCCCTCCGGATCCACTCCCTTGCTGTCTCCCATTAGAAAAGAACAGGCTTATAAATCAAAATTGTTCAAATGCAGTTACATCTTTGGATGTTTCCTATGTACTTGCGGATCTTCACACTGATACTGGTATTCATTATCATAATCCCTGTCGCCTGATGAAATCATTCTGTCCCATGTCCCTGCCAAGAATACAGAATAGCACGAAACGATGTTGGAGGTACGTGCTCATTTAGTCATTGTGATGTGCGATGCCTGGGAGGAACGCATTTCAATTAGTCTGACTAGGTAGTTCACTGGAACGCAGGACCAGCACTAGCCCAGAGTCTGCCTGCTCCCCTTCCTGGTGGCCACGTGTCCTCTCATTTGCTGTCTCGCATGAGAAGAATTACTCAGTGTAGGCAGTTCTCCAGCTGCACATGCTTACCCAATGACTAGAGTTGGTTGGGATATTTTTATTATTGTACATACATGTTTTGTGAGCAGTAACATTAAATTTTCAATGTTTTTGAAATGTTCTTAGAGCTTATCTAGACACGAGTCATGAAGCAATCAGGAGTCAGCTGTCTAGGAACACTGTTGCATGTCTAAAGTACAGTTCATATGTTGTTATACAGCGGAAATTGTAATCATTTGATTTTAAAGCCATTACAGGATTTTCTCCGAGTGCCTGTGTGGTGCCTAGATCCTTCGTGCAGAATTTCTCCTGCAAAATTATTCATTTGGCCTGCCAATTCTTGACATTTATCTTCAAATGTATTCGTGGGACACTTTTCCTCATAAATGTTTTCATTATATTTCTCATCTGCCATGCAGTATAGGGTTTTATTTGCTCTCAAGTCATGTACTGACAGAATACCATTTTAATTTATGTTATAATAGCATCCAGTTAAACAAGACATGGTGAGTCTATCTCATAATGATATGTTTTATTGCTACTGACACAAGATTTCTCTTTTTAAAAATCCCATATTCACCAAGTCATTCATTGTATTTATTCACAGAAACTTCTTCTATTTATGAACTCATTCTAGGCCTTTAGGTTTCAAAGTACCACTACTCTGCCGTAAGCTATAAATTAAAATATCAGCTGTGTATTAGACAACACATATGTGCCTGGCATTGATCTTCTAGTAGTAATAAGGTATAGAACACGCTGTTCTTAAGTGGCTCATAGACTGGGGGAAGGGAGAAAAATGAAAAAAATAATCATAACACAAAGCTGGTAAGTGAAATGACTTAAACACATAAAATTTACCTACTTATTCAATTCCTACTTCACCAATGAGTTCAGTGACTTTCCAGTATCTTATAAGTGCACACAATATAAAATGGTACAAGTTAATAAATTAGGAAGATGGAACTAGGAAAAATCATAGACTCAATGATAATTACCCAGTAAAACAAACAAAAGTCTAAGAATTTCACGCACACACATACATGCACACACATAAATGTACACATACACACACACACACACACACACACACACACACACACACACACACACACTGCTATTGGAGAGGCCAAATGAGACAGGCTCTGCACCGGAAAATGTGCACACATTTCCAGAGCTATGTGTTATGAATGGAGAAGCACACTTTCACCTAACAACTGGGATCCTGAAAGTGTATCCCATCTCACTCTCACACATACACAGTGGCATGAATCAGGCTGCTCACTGCACACACTGCCTGAGAGCAGACAGTACGGGGAAACCCAGGGAAGGCTGTCTAGGTCTCATACTTTATCCAGAGGAAGCCTTGCAACTATGAACAGTGAGGAAAGTCTCTGTGGATGACACTGGAAATGCCAGGGCTCCACTCCAGTTCCACTAGGAAGAGAAAGGGCATGTGGAATGTGGGGGTGTTAAGATTAAAAGGATGGACGGACAGACAGACAGACAGACAGACAGACAGACAGACTTATATCTGCATAAACAAAAGCTGGACATGTCATACTTGCCTTGTATTACAGGGCCTTGAGTTAAATTAACACACACACACACACACACACACAAACACACACACACACAATTATCAAAGATTTTCTGAAAAAAAGCTGCATACACTAATATAGACAGGTGTTAAAATAAATCCCTCAGATGAAATACTTTTTTGTTAAGTGTTTATGCGTGTGTCCCTGTGGGTACAGATGTATACCCATGTGTGAGCAGGCAGCATATGGGGTGTGCACAGGAAGGTCAGAGGACATGTTTCTCAAGTGACTTCTACCTTGTTTTTAAGACACAGTTTCTCCCTCTTGGCCTGGTACTAGCTCTTACGGTAGGCTGGCTGCCCAGTGGGCCTATGTCTGCTTTCCTGGTGCTGGAATTACAAACACACACCACCAACTACATCCAGCTTTTCTATGTGGGCACTTGGAGACTAAATTCTCTCTACCAGGATCTGAGATCAACTTAGATCCTCAGTCTTGCATGGCAAGAATTTTACTGCTGAGCCACCTCCCCAGCCAAAGCAATGTGCAATTTTCTATTTTGCTTTTCACCTTGGGGCATCCGAAATGTACTGCCTATTTCAATAAACTCTTACAAATAGGAGTACTACAATGCAGCACCATACAACGACATAGAACAACTATAAACAGTGGCAATCAGCCCCCAGCTTCCAGGATGCTGCATCGTATGGAGTAGAGGGTTGTTAATGTATGACTCAGAGATGTGATTTTTAAAATTTCGAACTTTTTCCTCATAGCAGAGAGCAAGAATAATTCCTCTGCTGTCTTCGTTATCTGATGGCCTGTGGCGCAGTGAACAAGAAGCTCCTGTCTTTTTACATAATTCAGCTGCTGGGCTTAGTTTTCCTAAGCCCTTCAACACAACCCAACCATAGTAAATTCAAGCTTCTGATCAAGGCCTCTAATGTCCACGTGGCACAGCCGCCTCTCTCTTCTTTCCCCTGACAGCACTGGTCTTCCTTTACCTCTCAACATAGCCTGCATTACTGCCCAGATAACTCTTTGTTCTCTTCTGTTCTCCATGCCATGCCCTCTGCCCCGCCCCCTGCAGCATCAGCAGGCCGTCTCGCCACTCCCTTGTCACTGTGCATCACCAACCCAGACAAGTCCTCTCCTCCCACTAAGAGAATGCACTTAGGCCCAGCAGGCCACTGCGTAGGCTTTCTAGACTTATTACAGTCTACTGTTTTACTTATTTTTTATTCTTTTCTGTCTGACTTCGCTCACAAGATAAACACTCCAGAACATTGTTCACTTCTACATCTTGTATCACAGATATCTTTACAAGGTTAAGGATCTAGACTTGATCCAGTCATAGTTGAATGAGTGAAAGCACAAAGGTATGGATGGATGGATGGATGATGGATGGATGGATGGATGATGGATGGATGGATGATGGATGGATGATGGATGGATGATGTATAGGTACATGATGGATGGAATGATGGATGGATGGTGGGTGGATGGATGGATGGATGGATGATGGATGGATGGATGGATGATGGATGGATGATGGATGGATGATGGATGGATGGATGGATGGATGGATGATGGATGGATGATGGATGGATGATGGATGGATGATGGATGGATGATGTATAGGTACATGATGGATGGAATGATGGATGGATGGTGGGTGGATGGATGGATAGATGAATAGATGGATGGATGGATGGATGGATGGATGGATGGATGGATGGGCATGAGAGGATGAGGGAAGGAAGAAGGAAAGGAGAAGAAAAGAATAGAAATGGTTCAGTGTTTAGGAACACGTGCTGCCTTTCAGAGGACCCAAGTTCAGTTCGGAGCACTCCAGCTGTCTCACAGTTGCCTGTATCTCCAGATCCAAGGGATCTGACATCTCTGACCTCCAAGGACACCCCACATTCACACTCACGCACATGTTTACATGCACACTCACACATTAAAAATAATAATTTTTGAATGTCAGCTCATTCTAACATGTTTTCACATTGTAATATATTTTCAGACACTGTGGCTAATACACAGTTTTCAATATTTACTAAAAGTAGTTTTAACACCACTATGTAGAATCATTTGTATGTGTTCATCTCTCAAGAGAATTCCTTTTGCGGAGATCCTAAGAGTTTAAGGATCACCTGTACATAAATTGGATTCATCATAATTCGAGATTCTCCAAGCCTCTCTGCCACTTGCCAAGATTTAATAGAACAGAAATAGCCTGAAGATTTCACCGCCATGCCCTCCATTGTAATAGTTAATGTTTGAAAGCTGCACCAGCACAGACATTGGATGGAAACAATCATATCAGAAATGAAGAAAAATGACCTGGATGAGGCTCTACAGGAGCACTGAATTGTAGCACAACAGACCTGGCAGGGAAAGCATATGCTTAGCATACGTAGGGTCCTGGGTTCGAATTCTCCCAACACCACATATCCCCCCAAATGTATGTCCCTCCCAGCACTTTGCAGTGGTATAAAAGAAGCATGAAACTGGTTTTCATTTATTGGCCCAGAATTTAACATTATTTATTTATTTATCTGTGTGCAGACTTGATCTCATAATTATTGCCATGTGCTTTAGGAAACACTGAGTTGCTTAGAAATTACACAGTAACACTGTTTCAAGTTCACAGTGTCTGAGACAGCTCCTTTGTGTATGTGAAAGATTCCACAATTGACAGGATTGCTCTTACAAAGATTACTACCTATTATTTACATCTGTTGAGGCTCCTAGGAACTATTTATTCCAGCACAGGCCTGAAATGAATTATACATTTTTAAAGAGACTGTTTTTGATAAGACCCTTTTCAGCCTGGCTGGTGTGGAAGGCATCTCACTACCCTGCACATGGGCTTCCTTCTATTTCAAGGTCAGCTGCAGGAAGAGTTATGTTTCTAATTGAGTTAGAAATGGTTTGTCTTCCTATCTCATTGGCTGTCCTCGGTCACAGATAATTTCTACTTCTCAGTTAATAAATCCAGGGTCAAACATCCTATCCGCTGGCCCTCCCGAGACAAGCCTCTTAGGGAACAAACCCTCTGCTTCCCCCAACCCCCAACTGAAGTTGCATAGTAGTGACGTGAACATTTGATCTGTCTTTTCCATTCCCTACAAATGCTTCAAGGCTGAGACTAAACTTTTCCCTGGAAGAATTGTTCTTACTAATGAAAATCTGTGCCAGATCCTTACAGATGATAGAGTAGGAAAAAATGCTAGCCGAGGCAGAGGAGGGAACTGCCTCCAGTGTGTACATACACACATGCACACGCATAGGCACACCAACAGGCACATGCACACACATGTACACATATAAATGTATACACACATACATACACACAGGCACACAGACAGGCACATGCACACATGTACACACATGCATAGGTGTACACACACACACATGCATGCAGAGGCAGTGACTTGAATACTTCAGGCACTTGCAGACTGAAAATACCTTCATGTCCTGTTTTAACAACAGTATCATGAAGAAGTTTACCACAGATGTCACAAACCGTAGGTCCTGTGAGTTGCTGCAAAAACAACCTGCTAGTTCCAGCACAGCTTTGGGCAAGAAGGTGGTTTGCATTGCAGAGAGTTATTAATTAATATGACAGCAAAGCTCTGGGACACGAAGCCACTGAGCAGCCTTTTTGGCCAGTTGTCAACAGTGTCACACACATGTAAACAATCCACAGTTTTAAAAGGCTCTCTGCTCTTGCAGACTTCATCTGCTTGACAATGATTATAACTCCCTGCTCTGAGATCTCTTCCAAGTTCCACAGTCGTGATTAGTGAGCGGTCTGAAAGCAGCGTTCCTTCCAATTGCCTCTTTCTGGGTCTTAACCATAATAAAAGCATTCTCGAAATGAACCCTGTTATATTCTTAATGACAGATGACACGACTGTCACCTTGCTCGTAACCTAGCCAATCTTAAACTGCTGCGACGCCTGAACATCTGCCTATATCTGAGGTTGAAGGAGCATCTGCAATCATTTGAAGGATAATAATAAAATGCTTCTTTCTGGCTATGGGTTAGAACCTTCCTGATTTTCTCCCTAATTTTTTAGCACTGACGGGAAATTTTTTGTTAAGATTTACTACAAGAGAAAGGTTTTTATTCTCTCACTAAAAGATTGAAAATTAAATCCAGATCATAATATTTATTTTAATGTGTGGCTAGCAATGACAGAAGCAGCGAGTCTTTGTTTATGGTTTGGGCTTTTTCCTCCTTTGGGAGCTTTCTTTTCATTTCACAAATTTTAATTGAAATATAATTACATTTCCCCCTCCCTCTTTTACCTCCAAGCCCTCTCATGTATTCCCCTCACTCCCTCTCAAATTCATGGCCTCTTTTTCTTAATTTTACACACACACACACACACACACACACACACACACACACACACACACACAAATACAACCAGCTCAGTCCTTTAAAGTGTTGCTAAGGTGTACATGTTTTCAGGGCTGGCCACTGGGCACACCCCTGGGGAAGGCTAGTTCTCCCTCAGCAGTTGTTAGTTGCCTGTAGTTCTTTGTCCAGGGGTAGGTTCCCTGAGGTTTTCCCTGTCCACGTTAGCATATCCATTCTGATTCTTACGGCTCATGTCTTGTTTAGGCAACCATACTATTGAGGTGTCATGGGTCTAATTCTTTTACCTCCAACCCTCCCGTGTGTGCCCCACTCTCCCTCAACCTTGAAGCTGATTTCCTGGTCCCCTGGTTCTTCCGATCTTACTAGCCCTACTTCTACAATATACCCGGAGCCTTGGGCTTGTGATGGAGATCAGCTGGGCATGGGAACCTCATTATTAGTGGCTCTCTGAATTTCGACCAGTGTGCCTCTTTGTCATGGCCTCTTTCTGAAATGTGAGGATACTTTGTGTGATGGCTTTAGGTGTTAAAACTAGTGTTGAGTACAACTGTGTATCACTTAACAAAGGGCATGTCCAAGAGATGCAGTAAACACAGAGCAAAGAAAGCTGCAGCGGGGGACATAGTGCATTGCTCTATGCTCAACTCTTTCTCTTTCTGCATATGTGTGCTTTGAGAAAATCAAAAATACATGTATGCATACATAAATGCATAATACATGTATACATACATAAATGCATACAAAATACGTGTATAAACCAGTCTTTTATTATTGTCAAGGAGTGAGTGCTATAGCACAGGTGTGCATGCTTTAGTCTTACATGATGGTAGGGCATGTTGGTTTGCAGCACCTCACCACCACAGTGAGAAACATGGTACATACAATGTTAAATGACTGTGTCACCAAACAACGGAACTCTCCGACCCCATTATAATTCTAAGGAACTACTATTGTATACGCATGGGCCTTCTTTGACTGAAATGTCGCACAACATTTAGAGATATTTAGAGATGACCCAACTTGCAGTATGTACACACACACACACACACACACACACATACACACACACACAAACATACACAATCACATTCTACATACACAGAATAAGATCATCCATGAGTTTGCTTCATCGTTAGACAGAATTTTGGTATAAATGGAATTTGAAAATCACTCAACAAAAATGAAGGTTATTTAAAACACCACTTAACTCATTTTAATAATCAAGTCCAGTTCCTGAGACTCAAGGAACACACCAATAAGGAAGAGCATTGAGTCCCAACTCAACTGCTGCTTGATCGTGTGATCTGGAATGCAATGGGACCTCTCCGAGCCAAGAGTGGCAAAAAGCACGTGTTGGCCTCCAGCAGCTCAACCACTGCTGCAATAATCTCCAGTCCATGAGAACTACAAGACATCCCTCCAATGCAGCTGGTGGTACATTCCAGCATCCGTACAAAAGACAGACCACCCCGGCCCCGGGCACCCCAGAGCAAGGAGGACTTCCCCATGGGACACGTTAGATTGCTGAGGCTGCTGTCTGGTCTCTTCATTCTTCTTTCACCAAGTCACCAGCAGCAAGAAAAAAAAAAGGGTCCAAGCTGTTGGGAGTCATTAAATCAATACAAAATATCGAAAGTGTCCAGGGCAGACTGAGGACAGACATGGCATCCAGGAGGTGTGCTGCCACTCTTTACGGTGACAGACTGCTGACTGACAGTAAACAGATGGATGCCATGGGAACGTTAGAGTAAACAGGGGTTCAGAGTTTTTAGGAAGAACAAACTCCCTGTCACATTGTTTTGACCAAGAAAATTGTTAGCCATGGATGAGGGACAGCAGAGCAGGTAAAAGATACATGACATGGTCCCTACCACACCTGTGGCAGCAGAGCTAGAGTTCCACCCTTCTCCTTACGAGTATCCTCAGGACAAAACATCAGTCAACCAGAGTCCTAGGGGAGCAGTTTCTACATGGGATAAACTTATGGGAGGCAATGGCCCAAGAAGCACAAGGCCTGTAGGACTTGTTTCCTTGAGTGGCCATAGTAAAACAGCCAAAACTAATCAGCCTGAGACAATATAAACTTATTCCATAAGTCCTGTCTCTCTCTCTCTCTCTCTCTCTCTCTCTCTCTCTCTCTCTCTCT